>JARFJB010002087.1:9560000-9787500 GCA_036346205.1 Vesta saturnalis | reverse complement strand
CGACATTCAAATTTTGTTTGCTTCTATAGTAGGCTAAGAATTTTTCAATTAATGATTTTGTGCATTTTTGTAAGTGGAAATGAACAAAATAAATGTATCGATCAAATATAAAACTATTGATATTTCGATATCGTTCTGTAGTGGTTTGGTATTCGAAATTGATATAATGGTATTAAAATACTTATCTTTTTTGGTTTTTTAATGGTGTATTTTAAATTATACAATCTAAACGTTTCGATAACACTTACAGTTATGTTCGTCAGCAGTAATATCTATTAAAATTGTTAAAGATGTTGAAAACAATTTTGTCAATGTTGAAAAATTAAAACATAAACATCAGCCGGCGATTAATATAACAGTTTGAGAAACGTATAAACCCAACTATAGAATTAAATTTTAATAAAGAATAATTAGGTCGTTAAAAATTAAATATTGTTAAACTGGCTTAAAGATGAAAAATCAGAACACCCTCTAACGGCGAAGCCTAACAATGAAAACTGTCAGCCAAAAAACACATTTAACAAAATTTAATCAAGTTATGATGTAAGTGTAAAGCTGTGAAAAACTTCAATTTGAAAATGATAGAAGCATTCACAAATATAAACATGACATCAAATAAAATATTCCAGTTAAATCTAACAAAGAGATATCTTTGGCAATAAGTGCAAGTGTTATTAACAATGAAAAGCATAATGTAGAACGTTTTTTTGTAATTTGTTAATTTTAATCTTAACCCTTAAATGCATACGGTTGCAGAAAAGCAACAAAATCATTTTCATATATAAAATATAAGTCAGAACAAGTTCTCGATCTATCCATGTTGTTGTAGAGATGCAACAGTGTGTTAAATAGTCAAGCCAGCCTCGTAGTGGTTGTCACATGTTCTAACCCTACTTTCGTTACTGGACTTTTGTAAACGTTATAAAGTGAACAAAAGCTGTATTTGTGGTTAATAAAATTGTGTTTTATGCTGTCTGAGGTTAGTACTGCAAACATTTTATGGTATTTTATTTTAAAACATGCTTGATGTTGAATTTTTTGTAAAAAATGATATGATGCAGAAATGCAACATCATGCATTGCGACTCATTTTGAAATTCGCTAACACGTGTAGTTTTGATGACTGAGTTTTTATTTTTCTTTTAGCCATGTCGAGTGGTGATTGTAGTAAGGTGCTTAAAGATGGCGAGTTACAATATTTTGTGGATAATTTGAATGAAATTAGTGAAGATATAAATTTCTCCGTCGTAGATAATTTAGATGATCCTGAGTATTCTCCCGATAATGAGCAAGATGGATTATCAGATTTAGAAATATCCAATGGGATTTTAAATAACGTAGAAGAACGATTCGAGAGTGTGGTGGAGCAAGATAATTTATCAAATGTACTACCGTCTGGTTCAAAATCAAAATCTGCAAAACCCGAAATAAAATGGAAAAATAAAAATTTAGTTTTGAATGAGGCTCAACTATGTTTTAGGGGAAATGATATTATGCTAAATGCTTTGCTTGAAATGGACACTCCATATAAATGTTTCCAACATTACTTTTCTGATGATTTACTGGAGAAAATTGTTCAAGAATAAAATTTATATGCTCAACAAACAGACATATCTAAACCACTAAACCTTTCTGTCAGTGAGCTAAGGCGATATATTGGTTTTATTGTTTATATGTCTCTCGTACGTCTACCGAATACCCGTCATTATTGGTCGCCGACTATTGGTATCGACATAGTAGCCAATTGCATGACAGTAAATAGGTTTGAGAAAATTCGCCAGTTTTTGCACTTTAACGATAATGACCAACATTTACCTCGGGATAATCCAAATCATGACAGACTTCATAAAATAAGACCGATCATAACGCATCTGAATACAAAAAATTATATAGTACCTCTTGAAGCTCAACTTTCAGTTGATGAGCAGCTGTGTTCTACGAAAGCACATCACTACATGAAACAGTATTTACCAATGAAACCTCACAAATGGGGTTTCAAACTATTTGTGCTTTGTGGAGTGAGTGGGTATGCGTACAACTTCGAACTCTATTCCGGTCAAGAAAACGGTGACTGGCAAAGGATAGAAGGTGAACCAGATCTAGGAGCTGCTGCTAACGTAGTGGTTCGATTATCAAGAACAATACCTAGAAATCAAAACTACAGGTTGTATTTTGATAATTACTACACCAGTCCAGCTTTGTTGGTATACTTAGCACAGAACGGAATATACAGCTTAGGAACTGTACGCCAGAATAGAGTCACCAATTGCAAGTTACCAACTGAAAAAGATATGAAAAAAGATCCGCGAGGCACTTCGTATGAATGTGTTGGGGACCTTGACGGCAGATATCTCTTCATTAGTTTGGAAAGACAACAAAATTGTATGTGTTTTGTCAACATTTGCAGGAAAATTACCATTAACTACCATAAAAAGATTTGATAAAAAAAGTAAATCAACTGTTGAAATTAGTTGTCCCTTTGTTATAAAAGAATATAACTATCACATGGGTGGGATAGATTTACTTGATGCCTTTATGGCAAGACACAAAATATTAAACAAAAGCAAAAAATGGTATATCCGCCTATTTTATCATTTTCAGGATATGGCGTTAGCTAATTCATGGATTTTGTTTAAAAAAATTTCTACAACGAAACAAAGTGACCAACAATTACATTTTTCGAATTTCGGAAAGAAGTAGCACTGTGTCTAATGAAAATTGGACAACATAATCCAATTAAACGAGGCCGTCCAAGCAGTAACACTGTAGAAGAACTGATGAGTGTTAAGAAAAAATCTGGTCCTGCCCAGCATGCTCCTCCAAAGGACGTTCGCCTTGATCAAAAAGGACATTGGATTATATGGACAAATGTACGGGGTCGTTGTAAATTTCCGAGTTGCAAAGGGTATACGCAAACTTTATGTGAAAAATGTGGCGTGAATTTGTGTGGCAACAAAAAAAATAACTGTTTTAAAAATTACCATACTACATCATAAGTTATTGTATTAATGCATAATGTTGCAGATATGAAACAATTACTTTTTTGCTAAAAACAGCTTCCTACCGTTATGTTAATTTTTTTTCATTATTTTTCTCTGAATAAATGCATCAAAACAATCATTTATAATTTATAATTTTTTTAATTTTTATAATTTTTTTTTAATGTATAATTTGCTTCAAGGTCTAGGAAAAACACAGCAAAAAACCTAGACATACCAAAAGTTAAAATTAAAATCAAAATCAAGACGTATCATAATGCCTTTTTTTTAATTATAAGATGCCAAAACCTATTTAACCGGAGATTTTCTTCTTGCCTATTAAAATTATTAGGGTGTTTATATATATATATATATATATATATATATATATATATATATATATATATATATATATATATATATATATAGAATTTGTAGAATTTTTTCAATTCTATCTGTAACATTAGCTATAAAAGGAAGAAAATCAGTACCAACATTAAGAACTGGTTTTTCTTTAAGGTTATGTCCAGAAGGTGTAATAACATTATTAATATCTGTAAGTGAATATCCATTATCCTGTAACGATTTTGTTAAATACACTACGTTGCAAATGAAATGCACCACTTAGAAATAATAAAGATATGTTTTTGAAATGTTGGCAAAATAATGTTTTAGTTTCATATAGAAAACGATGGAAGTTTCAATGAAAAAGAACAAGTCATTATGTACTTTGCACCACTGTTAACATCAATTATCAACAATTTTTATTTATACATTTTAAGAAATCTAGTCGCTTAGTGTCAATTTTTTGTTGTTTAACTGACACATTTATTCTGAGAAAATGCCCCCAGTAAGACAAAGACGAAACTTTGCCCAAGTTTCAGATTATGGCAGGCGTAGAATTATCGGAATGAAAGAAGCAGGTTTGTCATTTCGAGGAATCGGCAGAAGACTTAATCGAGACCACACCACGGTGGCCCGTATTTGGTCTTCTTGATCTGAAGAAGGCATTCAACGACCTCGTCCCAGCGGAAGACCACCGCGCAGCACCAATGATCGTGAAGAACGACTCCTTAGGCGGATGGCTCCAAGAGATCGGTTTCAGTCAACAAGGTCTGTTGCGGTGAACTGGACAGGAGCTATTGGTCGTCACCTATCAATATCAACAATCTACAGGAGAATTAAGTCTTTTGATTTACATTCGTATCGTCCGTACCGACGACCCCAGTTAACTCAAGAGCATAAGACTGCTACATTAGTATGATGTCACGAGCGGCGGGACTGGGGCCTTCAATGGAATAACATTGTCTTCAGCGACGAATCGCGTTTTTGTTTGTGGCGAAACGATGGTCGTCAGAAGGTGCGGCGGTTTCGAGGAGAACGTCGAAATTTAGAATTTGTTGAAAGACGACCCACAGGCTTAACACGCGCAGTCATGGTTTGGGGTGCCATACGTTTGGTGGAAAATCTCCTCTTGTGTTCATTCTAGGTACATTAAGCGCTCAGCGTTACATTGATAATGTTTTGGAGCCAGTGGTAGTACCGTTAATGCAGACGTTGCCAAATCGTATTTTGCAACAAGATAATGCTAAACCACATACCGCACATGTTACAAGAAGGTTTCTGCATCAAGTGCAGCTATCAGTATTGCCGTGGCCTGCGCAATCGCCAGATCTTTCGCCTATTGAACATGTATGGGCATGATGGGTCGAAGACTAAGGCAACTGCCAAGGCCCCCAAACAACTTGGATGAATTACGACACCATCTCCAGGTAGCCTGGGATGAAGTGCCTCAGGTGGATATTGACCATCTCATAGAAAGCGATGTAAAAATTTGCTATAACAGGACTAAGGGGGCTACCCATTGTTACACGATCAATCTGTTCATAAAATTTACTGTTTCACTGAAAATAAGTTGTAGTAGGACAGCGCTGAAAAAGAATGGTTATATTCCTTGGAAGAAGATGATCAATGTATTCAGTAGTTTCTTTTAGAGGCACTTTTGTAAAAAGTGAAACAACATCAAAACTGACCATTATATCACTTTCTTCAATTTTGAAACTTTGCATTTTTTCAACAAAGTCGGCAGAATTGTTAATGTAATGGGGTGTTTTACTTATATGAGGTTGTAATAAATATGTAAGATGTTTTGCAAGACTATATGTAGGAGAACCAATTCCTCCAACAATAGGCCCTAATATTAGGTTTATGGATTTTTGGTAAACCATACAGTTTTGGTGAAATGCCTTCAGAGTTAGTTAGTTTCTTTTTTATTTCTTCAGGAGTAGATGATAATTTAATCAGTTCTTTAGTTTTTAGTTATTTTAATAGATATTACTACTGACGAAGATAACTGTAAGTGTTATCGAAACGTTTAGTTGTATAATTTAAAATACACCATTAAAAAACCCAAAAAAGATAAGTATTTTATTATGTGTGATAATGGTGAAAGTCTACATTTTGATATAATGGTATGTTTGATCATCACTAGCCGAAAGCCAAATGTCACATTTTATTGTGTTATTTGACTTGAATCAACTTGTCTACTACGTAATGAAATACCTGCACATTAAGGTGCCGTACAAAGTTCTGAGACTTGTGTATCAACATCAATCAGAATCTGGGCAAATAAAAAAAACAGTAGTTTCATTCTTAGCAATTTGGATTCTTTTATGATGCTCTTATAAAATGGGTTTTTTAGAAGTTTGCCTTTTAAACAAATTGGCATTTTTATTGGTGTAGTATTCATACTAACGTAGAACACGTTGCATAATTGATCGAATAAAATAGGCATTGTTCTACTAAACAAAGCTTGTACGTTACCTGCTGCTTTTGCACACCCTACATAAATTACTGAACATAACGTTTTTATCTTTCATAATAAGGAAACGTCTATTATACAGTATACACTACAGTGAAAAATATACAGTATATTGAATAGTTTTATGCAAAATCATTCAAGAAAACAAAAATATAGATTGAATTCCGTTTACTCATTATCTTGATTAATACATGTTTGTTACGTTTGAAAGAGAAAACAATTAAAATTCCTACGTACACACCGAGTGTAATTTGCAATTTTTTTAAACTTTATTCAAGCGTAATGTACTATTAAAATTCTGATGAAATGTGTACTACCATATAATACATAAAATTTCTTAATTCAAACGGAAGCTTATAAACCTGTCAAGTACATTTACCTCTTACGTCTAAGTAATTCAGACATTCCGGTTATTTTTAACTACAGTCTCCCAAAAAATAAAGAAATGCAAAACTTAAATACTCCTACCTACCTTTACGCTAGATTAACACACTACTAGTGTTCGTCTTGATTGTATCGATTTGTTAGTGAACAGCATTATTATACAGAAGAATCCGAATGGTGATATCTTTGCGTTAAGAGTACATTTCCTGTTGACTGCAGTTTCCGCTCTTAATTTTGTCTTCTGGAATTTACCTCATTATAATTCTTAATAGTATAAATCTATCAAGATAGTCACTATTGCTGCAATTACATTTTTATTGTAATTATGTTGATCAAAAAATTTAGTACAATATTTCAGACCCCAAATCTATACTTAGATTTGGCACATCTATTACGAATTTAATATTGAGGGCAAAATATGAAAAAAAAAATTGTGCTTATTTTAAATCAGTCTCTTGATGTATCTTTACTGTTATTCATGTTACTAAAATACTTTTACCTGGACCTTCAACGTAGTAAAAGGCAGACTTTAAAACATGAAAAAACGTGATTTATTTGATCTAAATCTGTCTGATGTGTATACATCTAAGATTTCTAACAATGGTTTAAGTAGATATATTTGATCATTAGAAGCGATTAATGAGCGTATATTTTTTTCTTTTGCAAAACATATGGTGATAGATGCCTCAAGGTGTATGTTATAATAAAATTCGCAAAACAATTATATCAGTCCACCTTGTTCGTGTGCAACATTATTGTTTAAAAAGTAATTATGGATGATTTATTTATGTTAGCAAAATTAATTTGGCGATTGTTTTGGAAGCTGGATGGATCATCGGCCGGCGCTCAGTTTTTACGATATGTAGACACTATGTTTTACCATCGCTAGTGGTTTAAAGATGTTGCTAGTTTACCAATACATTATTGAATTCTTGCATTCTGTATATAATTACACCAACTTTTCATTTCGCAATGATTTTTATTTCATGTATACTTGTGAGTTGGTTGGCATAAATATTCAGTGTCGTTTGAAACCATACGCAAAGGTTAGGTAATTTCGTTTATTGTGCAGCAGGCTGCCGTACCTGGTTCTCGTAAAGCAATGAAAAATGTGCTTCTTTCAAATCAGTCTCTACAAATAACTTCTACCTATTCACGTTCTTGAAACAAGAAACGTGATTTGTTTGATCCAATTATGTCTGATGTATGTATAATGTTCTTAAAAACAGATTAAATGATGTTGTCATTAAAAACATTAGACGAATTCTTTTTAGAGTATCGTGATTTCAAGTTAAGTATTTTGTAATTATATTCAGGCATTTAAATAACGATAAAGCTGGCCAAATCAGTAGAAACCTTCACTTGAGTGAAGTTTTTTTTTACGGTACAAGCCCCGATGTGGTGTTGCTCTTCAAATTTGTTTGAAATAATTTGTTAAAAAGAGGAGAACTCACGACTAATTGCATCACAGCCGTTACAGGGTATTTCCATTTGTAAGGTAAACAACACTGTTTCTTCTAGGTGTGTTTTTTAAATTACGACCTTGACTCAGTATCGTAAAAATGTTAAGACAGCATATTGTGTATTGCAGAATGTTGATTCTCGTAATAGTGGTTTTAAATTTACGTGCAACTTATTTTTAGAAAAATATGTTAACGTTTGAAATTCTATTAGCCAGAAAATTAAATGTGTAATAAGAACCAAAACTTACTGAAATTGACAATCACTCACATGAACGTACACACAAACATTACTAAAATAAATGTTGCTGACGAAATTTATTAACACGCCTTTCACTTTTAATTGCAACAACGATAAAAACTCCTTCAACTCGTCACATTCTGTCGTCAAAGCAACTTTCACTTTTTTTCCGTCGATTTTATTGATGTTACATTACGTGACAGCAGAGTATTCGCATTAGCCAGCTTTATTTTACTATACGTAAATCGGAGATGAAGGTGGGTCATCAACATACAATTAAACATGTAGTAAAAAACTACATTAATTAAGTTCTAAAAATTACAGTTATTGGAAAATTACACATTCTTTGTTAGCAAAATACCTCGCAACATACGCCGCCTATTCTGAAAAAATGCACTCGTATTCGTATAATTTAACAGTTTGGGTGGACAGCTTGCGACATATTTTATAAGAAAACCAAAACAACCCACAAACTAACAAACCAGTTACTTTACAAACACATAATACATATGTGCAAATACCCAAACAAGCAATAAAACATACCAAGGAATTAAACTACTACAAAACATACACACGCAAGCATAGGCCATAGTAAGCAAGTAAATAACCAGATACGTAAACTCCGAAACAAAGAAACCAGCAAATAAGTAGACAAACATACATCTACATGTTCCCGAATACCTCAAACATGCATGAAACAAATAAAGAAACAAGTAATATACACACACACACACACACACAACACACACACACACACACACACACACACACACACACACACACACACACACACACACACACACACACACACACACACAACACACACACACAATATATATATATATATATATATATATATATATATATATATATATATATATATATATATGCACGCACCACACACACACACACACACACACACACCTACTATCTGTTACGAAACAATCTCACAGAATCTAAAAATATTAAACAAAACATTAAAAAAGTCCTTGTTGGCAACCATAGTGGCGAAAGATACAACGGCAAAGACGAACGTGCATTGGACCAACGAGGAGGTTTTCTGGGAAAATATGTTTAAAGAGCATATCTTTGGGAACCACGCAGTAATCACATGGAGATTTGCCAAAAATAGAATCGTAGACATGAATTTTTTAGAAAAAATAAAAGTAAGCGAAGATCAAAAATATATATGGTGCACGGAAGAAGGCGATGCGTGGCACATAATTATGAGTTCTACGTCAACAAAAGATCTGTGGGAATATGTTAAACAACTTCTCATACCCCTCCTTCGAGTATCCAACGTAAGGATTCAAAAATTACATTGCATGTATAAAAACAACCGTAATAAGTCGGACTTAAAAATAGCAAACTATTTAATTGTTTTAACAATCAGCACGATATATATATATATATATATATATATATATATATATATATATATATATATATATATATATATATATATATATAGATAAGTTTATTAGAATGCAGTCAATTATGAAGGCCAAAAGTAAAAACCCTTTGTTAATGTGCCAAGCTTTCGGAATGCTTTATTCCTTTATCAAGACAAGCTACTATAAATATAATTAAATTATTTATAAATTAAATAACAATAAGAAACATACCTAACGTGAGTTAAATAATAAAGTTAAAAACAGAACTAACAATAGGAATTTGCAGGAAACTAAATTTAATTGACAGTGTGTCAATAGTAAAACTAAATGGAATGTGACATAATACAAATGGTTAGTTACGTATTAAAAACATTAACAACGGTAAGTGTTATGTTATCAAAAAGGAAAAAAAAAGAGAACATTAACAAAAATTACTAGAAGAATGGACAATATTAACTAAAAGTTTACCACATTTTAGAGACAAAAATTTTTTTGTATATATTAACTATTAGTAGAAATTTGATTAAAACTATGTTCATAAGATAAGATGTAATTATAAATAATGCTAAGTTTATTAATATCTGATTTTTATTAAGAGTGTTGCTGTTTTCATTAATGCAGACCATTTCACGAAAAGACGTTTAGTTAAATTATTTTCTTTGCATAATATAGTAACTTCATTAAAATTCATGTCATGGTTTTGTTGGATGACATGCTCAGCTAAGCTACTGAAGCAATTTTCCTTCTGCAATCACTTTTGAGAGGTTATTCTCCTAATAAATTTCTAGATGTTTGCCCTATGTACACTTTAAAACAATCCTTACATGGGATAGAATAAACTATATTTGAATTTTCTAAAGTTGTTAAGGGAGATTTAATTTTAGTATATAAGTTACGTAAAGTTTTGATGTTACTTGTGGCTATCTTGGCATTGAGTACCTTGAGAACTTTTAATATCTGAGGTGTGAGAAAAGGTATATAAGGCAATGAACCATATGATATACTATTATTGTCATGATTAATATTATTATTTTGTTCGAAATTTTGTTTAGAATTAATACAATGCGGTGTATTGAAAATAAGTTTATTAAGTAAATATCTAGGAAAAGAATTTTCTAGTAATATATTTCTAAGTGTATTAAGACCATTTTTAAGGTAATTAATATGAGAAAGTTTTATGACTCTATTTTTTAATGCTAAGACAAGATTGGTTTTCATCTTAAAAGGATGTTTTGAGTGATAACCAATGAATCGATTACTAAAAAAAGAATTTTGTACGTAATATGTTGTGAAAGTCTATGTGGATCAACATATCTAAGAATGGTATGCAATTGTTATCATCTCTTTCATATGTAAACTGTAAATGTTCATTGTAATTATTAAAGATTGCCAAAACTTCCTCTACTTTGTCTTCTGTTACAGATAGGATGAAGTCATCAACGTATCTCTTAACGAAAGGTACATGGAAATGCGTTTTATCTAAACAAGCAGTAATCAAGTCATCAAGTACAAAATTGCACAGGATTGAGAAATCGTGGAACCCATAGGGGTACCAAAATTTGTTTGTAGTAGTTATTATCAAAAATAACGTAATTCGAATCAAAATAAATTTTAGTAAATTTTTAAATGTGTTCAGGTTCATTTTACAATTAACAGAAATAGAAGGCCAATGTTTTTCAATGCTCATTATAATTAACGTTAAAGGAAGATTGGTGAATAAAGATACAACATCAAAACTAACTAAAACATAATTTACAGGTAATTGGAAGTTATTAATGAATTTACTGAAAGTAAAAGAATCTTTGATGTAGAAATCGTTAGAAGCGTTGTATGATTTGGTTAAGATTTGTGTTAGATATTTAGCAAGTTTACTATTAGGGGAATTTATTGAAGAAACAATAGGTCTAACAGATAATTCAGTTTTGTGAATTTTAGGTAAAGCATAAAAACGTGGTGCAACTGCATTATAAATAGTAAGAGTACTTGCTATATCGTTAGGAATTGTCCCTAAAGATTTTAAAGTACTAATGAATTTATTAGCTTTCTGTTGCAATGTACTTGTGGGATTATGAGGTAATTTAGTAAAATATTTATTATCATTTAATAAATTAAGAGATTTTTGTATGTAATCACACTTATTCATTGCCACAGTTACATTACCTTTGTCACTCTGAATAATTACTAATTCATGATTATTTTCTAGAAATCTCCTGCATTCATGAAACCAGTTATTTAAAAAATGATTCTTATCTTTTTCTTTATGTATGAAGTTCGTGATTATGTTAGTACATTTTGATCTAAGAAGATTTTTTGTTTTGTCATCACTTCTTGAAATCAAACATTCAATGTCAGCTAAAAAAGAAGAAATTTTAAAATCTTTAATTGCATACCATTCTTAGATATGTTGATCCACAGAGACTTTCACAACATATTACGTACAGAATGGTATAGAAAAACCTTTTTTAGTAATCGATTCATTAGTTATCACTCACAACATCCTTTTAAGATGAAAACCAATCTTGTCTTAGCATTAAAAAATAGAGTCATAAAACTTTCTCATATTAATTACCTTAAAAATGGTCTTAATACACTTAGAAATATATTACTAGAAAATTCTTTTCCTAGATATTTACTTAATAAACTTATTTTCAATACACCGCATTGTATTAATTCTAAACAAAATTTCGAACAAAATAATAATATTAATCATGACAATAATAGTATATCATATGGTTCATTGCCTTATATACCTTTTCTCACACCTCAGATATTAAAAGTTCTCAAGGTACTCAATGCCAAGATAGCCACAAGTAACATCAAAACTTTACGTAACTTATATACTAAAATTAAATCTCCCTTAACAACTTTAGAAAATTCAAATATAGTTTATTCTATCCCATGTAAGGATTGTTTTAAAGTGTACATAGGGCAAACATCTAGAAATTTATTAGGGAGAATAACCTCTCACAAAAGTGATTGCAGAAGGAAAATTGCTTCATGTAGCTTAGCTGAGCATGTCATCCAACAAAACCATGACATGAATTTTAATGAAGTTACTATATTATGCAAAGAAAATAATTTAACTAAACGTCTTTTTCGTGAAATGGTCTGCATTAATGAAAACAGCAACACTCTTAATAAAAAATCAGATATTAATAAACTTAGCATTATTTATAATTACATCTTATCTTATGAACATAGTTTTAATCAAATTTCTACTAATAGTTAATATATACAAAAAAAATTTTTGTCTCTAAAATGTGGTAAACTTTTAGTTAACATTGTCCATTCTTCTAGTAATTTTTGTTAATGTTCTCTTTTTTTTTCCTTTTGATAACATAACACTTACCGTTGTTAATGTTTTTAATACGTAACTAACCATTTGTATTATGTCACATTCCATTTAGTTTTACTATTGACACACTGTCAATTAAATTTAGTTTCCTGCAAATTCCTATTGTTAGTTCTGTTTTTAACTTTATTATTTAACTCACGTTAGGTATGTTTCTATTGTTATTTAATTTATAAATAATTTAATTATATTTATAGTAGCTTGTCTTGATAAAGGAATAAAGCATTCCGAAAGCTTGGCACATTAACAAAGGGTTTTTTACTTTTGGCCTTCATAATTGACTGCATTCCCAATAAACTTATCTTATATTCATTATCAGTCAAGATATACTATATATATATATATATATATATATATATATATATATATATATATATATATATATAGGCAGTATATCCAGTACGTTAAAAACCCCGGTACCCCAAGATATTTAAAAATTGTAAAACTAGGTTGAAGTGCAGAATTCTAACAGAATATCAGTGGTGTTTAAACAACAATAGTGTCAATAGCGTTAAAATAAGGTGAGAAATAGGAGAAGTGTTATGTACTATAGAAAACGATGAACTATATAAAATTGACGCAGAAGTGTAATTTTACAGCAACAGAAGCTGTCGTTCTTAGTACAACATATCTGTGAACAATATCGTTATTCACACAAAATATCTGTGATAAAGTAAAATGTATACCTTTATTGTATCTAAAGTTATAAATAAATAATAATAAAAACACACACACACACACACACACACACACACACACACACACACACACACACACACACACACACACACACACACACACCACCACACACTCACACACACACACACACACACACACTCTCACACACGTTTTGGTTTATGACTCATTGAACAACCATTTTGGACTATGTCGTATACGTAAGGTACCGTTCTAATCGTGAAAATGAGTATTTATACACGAGATTTTTTTTGTTGCGTTTCGGTGTATTTTACGAAACATGACTCCTGTTACGCCAGTGACTATCTTTAACGTGTTACATGATGCCGTTACCAGTGATATTTGAACCAAGAACAAAGACATTTGACAATATAAGGGATTGTGTGTAAATGTAAACATTATAAACACGGAACTGGGCACTTCCATTTGCTACCAGGGTTTTGTAACAAAAATGTCAAACAGTAGTGCTACAATTTGGAGTATCTAAGTGCATTCTCATTTAAACGTAGAATAGTTTATTAAATAATATTTAGACTGTAAAAATTGGATTCATGTCGCGTATAGCGCGACCTTTGCTTGTTTATGTTCGCGCAGTTAAGTAGCCCATAGACGAGTTTTTCCTTCCAGTAGATGGTTTTATTTAGTTAAATACCACCATAATGCGTACAGTTTGTGAACTATAATTACGTTATAAGATAAACAATCAGCTGCCGAGTTGAAGGTTATCTAAATAAAATAATAACTTAAATTTGAAATATTTACGTACGTTTAAGCTGGTTTTTATATGGACTAATAAACACACTGTTTGCAAATTAAGATTATCTTTAGTGATTTGTTTGAAAAATGCAACTAATCAATTTCGTTAGATAAGTGAAAGAAATTAAGCGTGGACTTTCTTTATTAATTCTTGATTGCCAAAGTAATGATTTAAATAATACGAAATTGTAGGTTACGTTAAAGTACAACGCCGAGAATATGTAAAATAAATGTTAGAAGACAGTCACTGTTCGCTAATTGAGTAATCAAAGCGGCCGAATAAAGTGAACTTTTCGTGTTTGGTATTAAACAAAATAAAAGCTACGATTAGTATTATGCAGAACAGAATAACATACACCGAAAAATTATGCTTTTTGCAAACATGCGTTGTGCCATATTCGTTTAAAACAAAAAGTATTTACTTCTTTGCTTCATTTTCTTTAATTAGTAGTCTACATTCAACGTTTGTTATTCAGCCACCCTTACATTTTGTGAATAGGTTAAGATAAGATAATTGGAGCAGGGTTAAACAAGGTCTGTTTGTGATAAACTTATTTATAGTTGAGCTTTTCTTAGACTGAAGCTTGAGTTGATTCAGATAACATAAACATTGTTATAAAATTAATTTATTAGAAGTTTAAACTTAGCTAAAGTAGAAATTAGTGAATTAATTTGAAAAACTGTTAAAGTAAATTATTTCTTATCAAAAAAACCAATTGTTTCAGAATTTTATGTATCAATTTAACGTAATCTCCAAGTATAAATGTAATTATTAGAAAGTTGAACAATATTTTTTAACGCAGTGCATTAGTTCATTTCAGGACGGACAGCATGCTTATTTACAGGGTGTTGCGAATATTCTGGCACAGTTTTATTAGTTCGGACAATTTATTTTAATTAGTATCGATTTGACATTATATTTTATGGTTCAAAATCAAATTTATGTATAACTGTGTAGTGATCTAAATAATTTTCGATGGGTTTCTTTTGTGTTTATGTTTAACGTTCAGTAGTTATTTTTCATGATAGGGAGTTAACATTTGTTTATGCCATTTAGCGTATATTATTACTTATGTCGATAATAGTAATAAACTGATAGGAAAAGTTTTAGGATTATCTTTCACAAAATTATTTATTGCTGCAAACTTAAAGTAGCGTTGTTAATATTTGTAAATTTTTACGTTTTGAAAATTTATATAAGTATTGTTTATTAGTTATTTTGATTTAAATTTAATGAACTTATTCAAACAAATCTTAACGTATTTCTCAAATTTAAAGTGAATAACACGAATGTTGTGCTTGAAATGGAGTTATTATTTTACCGAGTGGGTAATCATCTTGTTTTTTACGAACAATCAGGATTTTCAATATCCCACCCAAGATCCTTTTACCGAGAAATTTTGAGTTTTATTTAAGAGTAAGTGTGAATTTTGAAGCAATTGTTCAAATTCTTGAAACCGAAAAGGAAATGGAAAAGGCCACGTATTTCATTCCCTCCCCAAGGGGGAGGCGAGCTGCTCGAGCTTTCCAAGCTCCTTCAGCCACAATCATGGATTCCCAGCATACATACATACATTACGTATATATGCATGGTGGGATTAAGGATGGGTGTGGTCAGGATAGGATCGGAAGGAACGGAGTTAGGGTTCTGAGGGGGAAAATTCTACCCCAGCATTCGCCTAAGTAGCCACACATGGTGTGCATATACACAATGACCATGCCGCTGCATGTGTATGAGGAAAAACCCCTGAAAAACCTCATACAAGGTAGACGGTAACGGAATCGAACCCATTACCTCCCGAATGCTAAGCAGGTCGTGTCACCATTACGCTACCAGCCTCGGTTTGATACCGAACCACGACCATCATCGATGAGATCAGACGGCAATTAACTTATTTTAACAAGCCTACGCGATACCTAGTGCGAATTTAGTGCGTAACAATTTTCCGATTGCAATAATGGTTGTAAAGTAACATCAGTAGATACATAATCAAGTATCCAGTTACATTAATTGGTTATCTACCAATTTTTAAAATAAACGTCAATTGGTAAAATGATTCGAGACTAATCTAGAAGTAATTGTTAAAGCATCAAAAGTTGGAATGTTAGCTTGTGTAAATTGAAAAAAGAGCATCAATATTCTTTTACAAGAATGAGTGCAGCTAAAGTAACAAATGCAGTTGGACGTAGGTACTTGTTTACATTATAAACGCTGCTACTGAATCTTTTACTATGCATTATTTAACTAAACAGTCGTTTAAAACAATAACATAGGAATAGACAGCTTAGGTGTACTATTTCCTAAAGTAAGTGTGGTATAAACTTAAGTTAAAAATAAATTACCAAGTTTATTTACAACATTTACTAACTTTACTCATACGAATTACGTTACGTATATTGAGTCACTTGATTAATTCACATTAACAAACAAAAAATATAAATGTTTCATGTAGTACATCTGTACCCTTTCTCAAAATTTAAAATTTACATTATTTCTTAGACGTGTGCGATAAATCAAAATAGAAGCTAGAGATAGAATCTACAGGGAACGGTGAACTTATACAAAATACTTAAATGGTTGGATTAATATTTATTTAAAGTAAATATCACTTCCAAGATTATGTAATATATTACTTAATAATAGACTGGAAGTAGTATCCAATGCAATTAAGTAAAATTTATGGAACAGACGTGCATTTAAAAATATTTACTACCGGTTTAACAAACTTCAAATAAAATCGTGTTAAAAGTTAGGTTGCAATCCTTTAGATATAAAAATAATGAAAATATTAAAAAGCTGAGGAGGAATATATAAATAGAAAGTCATCTTTCGCTTTTATATATAAAAAATTTAGGGTGAAAGACCTATAAATGTAATTCAAAGAAAAACCAATGGAATTATGGCTAAGAACATCTTTTTAATTTAATTTTTCTGTCCAACTGAATTAATTACATATAATAAATGCATAGTAACATATTAAGGCAAATAAATAGGGAAGAGTGAAAGTGTACAATATTCCATTTGAAAGATAGATTAACAGTGTTGCGCTATCGTAATGGGAAATTAGAATGCAATGTAGGAGTAGGAAGGATTGATAAAGTAATAGCCCTGTGGACTTGGTGAACATCAATCAGAGAAGAGAAAGACCAACAGGTTTTGTAAAAAAAGTAAAGTGATAGTAATGAACATGTGCTTAAACAGAATAAAAAATTATTATATACGTGGAAGGTTCTAGGAAATCAAAACAAGAGACAAATGAATTTTATACTGCTAAAGAATAGATTATATAATGGAGTAAAAAGGGTAGGTGGATTAATTACAGCTGACATAAGCAATGATTATATGATATCGATAAAGCAAGGTGTATAGAAAACTAAATTCGGATTGTAAAGCGAAAAAATGCATAAACAAACAGAAGAGCTTGATAGGATGGGAAGATTCGATGATATAACATACACGATAGTATGTCATGGGACGGTAGAGTGTAAGAAGCTGTGGGTAGTAGGAAGTTGAAGACAATAATGTGATATCGTTGAAAAATGAGCAAAATGAGATGAAAAGAGGATATTCAAGTATTGTATAAAACTACTGAAGACAGCAGAGTAAGATAATAACCGTGATGTGATTTTAGAATTTGAGATAGTTGGGTGTGTGAAAGATATGAAGTAGGGTAAGACTGTAAGAATAGATTGAGTACCAGTGAAACTGTTAATGTGCTCACAAGAATAAGAAAGGGTAAATTTCACTCTCAAGAGATATGCTCTAGGAAATGAGTCGAAGAACTGCCCTATCCCTGGCGAGGAATAGTGGCAAGTAAGTATGGTGAACATAGAACGTTAAGCTAGAAAATACATGAGGCGAATGCTCAGAGTAATAAACAGAAGATTGGTAAATAAAATTGAGGGAAAAATACCTGAAGAATAGTTTAAATTGAACAAAGAGTACTTCGGATGCGATTTAGGTTGTTAGAACTGTAGGACAGAGAAATTTAGAGAAAGAAAATATTAAAATATGTATCCTTGACATGGAGAACGTATTAGACTTGCAGGTAGCGGACCGCGAAAATTTTATTATTGTAATAAACGTTTGTCAAATCGCCATTGTTACCACGACAGAAAAGATAATTAGTGGATTTTTAATATCTTGATAATACGTCGTAATTTGCTAATGTTTTCAAAATATTCTATTTATATATTTTTATGTAAGGAATGTGGGATTGTTTGTAACTAATATTTGTCTAGGGTTGTAAAACACATGTTGGGGGGGGGGGGGGTGAGTAGCAGGTACACGCTTAAAAATACTTTACAGAAGGAGCGTAACGAATGATTGGGATCTCTTATGCGCGATCTTGATGTAAAAAAAATGTCATTGATCTAATGATTTATTAGGGTTGAACAGAGCGCGATACGTTGAAACCCGAGACGTAAATGTAGGGTTTGTTACAAACGAATGCATATTTTAAAAATTAAGATGTCGTGCAATAATTAATACGAAACTGTTTCAACGGAAATTAATGTTTCTTGGTTTTATATTACCTTTGATAAATGGGGGTTGAGTTCGGGAGTAAAGTGTTAGTTAGGTTTGAAATCGGGGGGATAAGTTAGTTACGGTTATAGTGTCAATCGAGCCAGATCGATTTTTGGGTTAATTCAATACTTTCATTGTAAACAGTCTGTCTTTAAAATAATTCTAGCGTGTATATTTTTCTTCTGAATTCGCCAACTCTAAGTTGTCTTTCGGGGTTAAGCCGCGTATGTTAACGATTTGTGGCTGTGATCAATTAAGGGAATATTTATTCTAGTGTAAGTATGCATTTTTCTATAAATGAAAGCTCGCAGCCAATCATTTTACCTGCATATGTGGCGTATTAAAAAAATCAAACATTGCCTTGCAAAGGTATCTTATTCGTACGCGGACTCATTAAGCTGAAATATGCTAAAATAGAAGACAGCACAGGGCCCTCTCACTCAGGTATTTGTGCAAATTAGCATTGTTTGTTGTTGTTTATATTTATATTTGTGTAGAGGTGGGCTGATGAACGGGTACATGATACCGCTTTGGTTACTAATTGCAAAAGGCAATTACCAAGCGTGTACACACTCCCGAGATCATATAACCACTCAACACCTCGAATTTTATTTTCATTGTTTTTATTGTTGTATAGATGAATGTGTAACGGGAGAAAAGAGCACTGTATTTTTCTAACTCCCTCAAACTTATACAGCGGCCACGATGTTGTGATCTATTTATAACTTACCCTTGTAAGGTTTTGTTTTAATGAGGTTTTTTTGCCAGTTTGTTTAAGTAGAATTATTTGCCTGCGAGCTGATTTCTCTTTGTATGTGCTTTATTGTAATTTGATTTATGTATTTTGTGCTTTGGTGGTCACTAAACAATTGGGTACGGGTAAATTCCTTGTCTGTTTTCTTTTGTCCTTGCCTTTACCTTATTATCACCTGTGCAATTTTACTGTTGATATATTTTATATGTACCCTAATTTGCTTTATTGTTTTATGTGCTTATTTACTTAAAGACCGGCATGATTGGTTTTAAAGGGCGACATGTTTGGTATTACGATTTTTATTATGTTTTTTATTTTGATTATTTGTGACCCAATTGTGCATGTGACTAAATGTGTTTTTTTAATTATTGTGTTTCTGTGTAACTGAACTGCTTTTTATTCATTTTCTCTTAATGTTATAATTTTGTACACACTTCAACCTGATTTAATGGTGTTCTGTTATATATTTAACTCTTTCTTTGTTTTTTTTTGTTATTTGATTTATTAATGTACTTGTGCAATTACTTATTTATGAATAAAGTGAGTTTTATTGGTGGTTCTTTCCCACAATAGTATATTAACTGGCTGAACCACCGCTGCCCAAATCTCGTTGATTTTAATTTGAGTAGTTCATTTTTTTTACCTACACTACACGGCCACTACGTTTGATCAGATTTGAGGTTTACGAGTAATCAAATATCAGACTGTAAATAAATTGTAATGTTTTAATTATTGCCAGGAAAGTTCAAGTACGGCAGACAATTAATTTGAGTAATAGTGACATTATTGTCAGTCAAGTCAAGAGAAATCACTTAGCGATTGTTTTGTTCTTGAATTTGCATGATTACAAATAACTTCAAATTACGCTTACGAAAATAAGATTGGAGAAAAGTGACAGATTGGTTTAAGATTGGTACCGGTGTGAGACAGGGTTTTTGTTCTTCACCGACACTGATGAATAGAGACCGGATTTCTAAATTGTATGCTTTTGATGAAAATTGTAAACAACAAAAAATGTACGGAAAACGATCACAATTTAGAGCTGAAGCTTCTATTTGATGTGTTTAGGCTGTCTTTGTTTTGTTTTCTTATTTTTATGCTTATGTTGCCATTTCATGCTTATTTAAAGCTTATTTTAAATATTCCGGGCATTTCAATAGCTTTTAACATCTTTTGCGGCAATTTACTACTGTTGTAGCTCATTGTCGGTCTAAAGACGCAAATAAGTCATATCCTTTTTCGGGTAGCTGAATTCTATAATTGGGCTTTAACCCTGCGGAAACAGACTTACTTTGTTTTTATTGTGGAATGTTTACTGTAAATGCAAAGTAACTACAGCTTTAATTTTGAACAATTAATGAAATAGCAACGTTTGTTAATGTAGTTAAATATTACATACAAAATAGTTTTAATAAGAAGTTATTCATGATTTTCGTTTACAATATTTTGTATTTAGATTTATTTGACTAAATGAAATTAAATGACGGCAAAAGACGAGAATACAACTCGTTGGAAACTCAAAGAAGCCACATACATCGCACTAGCAGAAAATCCAATAAGCCAAGCTAGTGTGGAAATGAAACCCATATGGTTTCGAATAATGCGCGAAGAACTTTAGCGCAATACACCCGCAGAATAGGTTATGCGCAACATGCGCAATACACTACTGCGCAACCAGTTCTAAAAAACATGGATTGGATTTACGCACTGGCTCACGGTAAAGGTGTTAGACTTGTAAGTGAAAGGCACCGAAGTTCGAATCTGAGAGTAGTTAAGTGCTTGGGAAGAAATCATAACATATGAATTCGACTCAGGTTCGAAAACAGTCCTTCTCAGGACTAAACCAGATGACGGAAGCAGGGTCCGATTCCGAAACGTCGCGCTATAAAAGCGAAACCTGTGCAAATAGGCCGATCAACTCAACTAATATGAAACCACAGTTACAAAACACATATAAAAATTATATTAACACATTCGGATGCGGGGGCATACATGACAAAGTCTGCACCAGTATTCCCCGAACCAGTGTTAAGTAAATGGGGAACGTGGTTAGATGCTGCCATGTACTACGCAGAAAATTAAGATAACTTTGAAAAAGTTACAGATGAACTTTCCCCTTCAGATAGCAAGTCGATAAAAGATTGCCAAATTGTTTTGAAACAGCTAAAACTAAAAAATACTTTAGTTTTTGTGAAGTGCCACTATAGTTTTGTGAGTAAAACCATAAAGTCACTAAAGGTACAAAATGCAGTCAGAATGAAAATGGAAGAAGTTCTTATTAAAATGATGGATTTCAAATATTACAAAAAATATCAATGATTTTTAGTTGCGAGTTGCTATTGCATCAAAATTCATATATGCACCCATAACAAGTGTTGACGTGGAAAGAAGCTTTTCTACCTACAGGGTGGCCAATTAAGAATGCGAGGTACTGTATCTGGGAAACTATCCATCGTAGAGGCTTGTGCAAAAAAAAGTTACTACTAAAACGCCGATACAAAAATCTGAAAAATATTTTCATGTTTTTGAAATGCCCGCTAGGGGGCGTAACTGCAATCTTGAATCTAAAAAGTGATGTTTCTGCAAATTCTGATATATTAACCTAATAAAAAAATAACTGATCTTTGAAGTCGAGGATAATCTGAACTTTTTTGTTTGGCACTTTTTGAGGTATCTATAAAAATAAAGTGGTGGGGGGTTTCCATAAATCACCCCCCGTACCTTCGAAACGGCTAATCCGATTTTAACAAACTTGGGCACGTGGAAAAGAGCTTTTCTTGGGCTACAAATGTTAAAATAATTGAAGTTTTGCTTTTTTGCTTTGTTCGACATTCCGACAGAAACGGTTAATTTTCGCATCTCAATATCTTGCTCCTAACCTAAAATATCGGGTAAAGAAAACTTTATACGAAAATCCCTTAAATTTTTATTTTTTTAACTATATTTTTTTGGAATTGTTTCCATTATGTAAGTAACACGATGTCCTTTAAGCGCCCCCATAAATAAAAATAAAGGTTAAGTCTGGCGATCGCGGAGGCCATGGAAACAGACTTCCTCTTCCAATCCACCGCTGTTGAAATACTGCATTAATATGCTCTCGCACATTAATAGCAAAATGTGCTGAGCAACCATACAACTGCAAAAACAATTTTTCCAGACGCACATCTTCCAACGACAACGTTAATTGATTGGCCAAAAAGTCAAGAAATACATTGCCATTTAGGGGTTGCTCGAAAAAATATGGCCGAATAATTCTGCCTCCCAGTATGCCACACCATACATTTAAACTCCAACGTCCTTGGCGCCGAACTTCACGCAACCAATGGGGATTTTCTGCAGACCAATAATGCATATTGTGCAGATTGACTCTCCCGTCACTACTGAAGGTGGGTTCATCGGTCCAAAGAATTTGAAATAAAAATTCTCTATTTTCGCGTATCATGCCTAACATCCAATGGCAGTTTTGTCTACCCATAAGAAGCCTCAACAATGCATAGAGCGTGAGAGTCAGCATTTCGAGCATTAAAAACCTTTCTCTTTTAAATTGGTCCTTTTTAGGGCCACAACTTACACAATAGAAATAATTCCAGAAAAATATAGTTAAAAAAAATAAAAATTTAAGGGATTTTCGTATAAAGTTTTCTTTGGCCGATATTTTAGGTTAGGAACAAGATATCGAGATACGGTTTTCGCGAGGTTGTTTAGGCATCATTTAGCTACTTGTTCATGAAAAAAAATCATACCAATGCATTTAATTTTTTTGCGAAAATTAACCGTTTCTGTAGGAATATCGAACAAAGCCCTCTAGCGACGACATGTGAAAATAACAAAACTTCAATTATTTTAACATTTGTAGCCCAAGAATAGCTCTTTTCAACGCGCCCAAGTTTGTTAAAATCGGATTAGCCGTTTTGAAGATACGGGGGGTGATTTAAGGAAACTTTGAATACCCCCCACCATTTTATTTTTATAGATGCGTCAAAAAGTGCCAAACAAAAAAGTTCAGATTATCCTCGACTTCAAAGATCAGTTATTTTTTTATTAGGTTAATATAGCAGAATTCACAGAAACATCACTTTTTTAGATTCAAGATTGAAGTTACGCCCCTAGCGGCCATTTCATAAACATAAAAATATTTTCCAGGTTTTTGTATTGGCCGTTTTAGTAATAACTTTTTTGCGCAAGCCTCTACGATGTATAGTTTCCCAGATACAGTACCTCGAATTCTTAGTAGGCCACCCTGTACAAAAATATATTAGGCGCAAAAGGACAAAATTTTACAGTGAAACATTTGGAACATTAATTAATTATCAGCAAGAATAACTAAACGTTCTTTGTTAAAGTGAATATCAACTTTTATTCACAATGTATATTGGTTACTTAAGTGCATAATTAGACAAGAAAAGTTAAGTTTGTAGCAAGTATAAGTTTAAAATAACATTTTTTTTTCAAAGTAGTGTTTTTTCATGATTTCATTTATATTTTTTTTATGCTTTTTTTTATTAAAATGGATGCTTTTTTCACAAATGTTTGTTTTTTTAAGATTTGTTATTATTTTTGTTTATTCTTTTATGTTTATACATGGTGTCCTAGAAACGGTGCGAAATCTCAAGGATCTAGGTAGACCTGCTAAAAATAAAGTTACAAGCTTCTATAAAAAAATTTTCTTCGATGCCTCCCTACGAAAATGTTCGCTCTTGAAGTTGAGGGTTAAGAATAAGTTTTTTAGTGATCAATAAATTTTAATAATTTTTAGGGAAAAGCTACGCCATTTGAAGCTCTTTGGAGCCGTCTATTTAAATGCTCAGTGTCACTGCAGCTTTTTCACTTTCTCCAAGTGAACTTCTTAATCTTTGACTTTTTTATGCCAAAAAGGTATACCAGTTTAATTTCGCTAAAACTAACCGTTTCAAAGATAACCGCAATTAATGATGACAATGGTGATTTTAATTCGCCTTATTAACAACAGTAGTTCATAAATCGCGTTGGCTGTTTAACACAACATATTTATTATAGGAACAATGATTTGGAATGAATCTAAACCTAAAACTGGATAAAACCAACATCAAACATGAAAAAAAGAATATTTATTCTAACAATGTATATTAAATATGCCTAAATATCAAAGCATCACTTACAAAAACAAAAATTTGGAACACATCGATAGCTGAAACTAAAGAAAACTAACAATTAATAAGAAAAACTGACTCTAAAATTTTAGAACATAATATACTCAACATGAGCACCCCGTTTCCTAATGCACATCCGTGCATGACGAACTGAAGATTGTTGGACTCTCCAAAGCATTTGTTGGTCTTCTCTGATTTGACCGAAATGAAACATTATTCGGTCAAGGAGCTTTTCTTGTGTGTCTACCGGTGTTGCATATACCCAATTTTTTAAATGACCCTACAGAAAAAATCTACAGGAGTGAAGTCAGGTAACCTAGGGGGCCAAGCAACAGCTCCCCCACGACCTATCCACCGGTTTGGGTAAACATCATTTAAATGCTCCCTGACCAACAAACTAAAAGTGGTTGCGCTCCGTCGTGCATGAACCACATATTTTGCCTGGTTCCGATATCCACATCTTCTAGGAGCTCGGGCAACTGATTTTGAAGAAAGTAGCATTAATATTGTCCATTTAGCCGAGGTGGCAAAACGAACGGACGGTCTTTGATGACGCGTTTGAATCATCGCATATGGATTGTCTTCATCCCAAACGTGTAAATTATGTAAATTTTTTACTCCGTTTCTTCCAAAACCTGCTTCATCCGAGTACAATGTTAAACGAGTAAACACCGGATTTCGTTTAAAACCAGTGCGAAAATCGCAACCTGGCGGGACAATCGGCTAGACTAAGGGCATGTACTTGAAGGATATGGTACGGATGAAGCAGTTGTTCCCTAAAAATCCTTGCAATGGTAAATTTTGAAACGTTCATTCCTAAAGATAGTGATCTGATGCTGATTGTTTGATCAGCAGCGACTGCATTCAAGTCTTCCTCCACTTCTTAGGAACGTGTTGTCCGCGGAGCGCCCCTATTTGCATTATTTGGTCCAAACTGGTCTAGAATAGCGCACAAATTTTCTGTGGTTCAAAATTTTAATCAAGCTAATACCAGTTTCGCTCAGTCGTCGATCTACACGTTCAAAAGTTTTGCTATTAGTAACCCTTCGATTGGGGAAGCTTTACTGGTACAGTCTTCTTGCTCTTAATGCATTACAAGAAGCCATTCCATACATTAAATGCATATCCGCATATTCAGTATTCGTGTAGTTCATTTCTCACCAATTACTAAATAAAACGAAGCTCTTAAACTTGAAAAATAGACCTATTCTAATACCTATACTATTGTTTAATCTAATTGTCACGATTTGACAGATAATGCATCTGTTTCTACAATAACAGCCAACCTGTGTTTATGTACCTATTACCTACTATGAATTAATTATTATTAACTTGCAAATAATTGTAACTACTATTCGTTACCTGAAATCAAATAAGTAGATCTACTTTACTGAGGAATGAGACATTAACTTTAAAAATGTAAGACACACCCTATGATTGCCTTTCAGATTCACGAACTTAGACGGTGTTCTCCCCTCGCAGATTTTAAACAATGTGACTTTCTGTAAAATTCACTTTTTAACACTCAACTGCAATAGCGAATATCTACGTAGGGAAACCTCGGAGTAAATTTTTTTATAAAAACTTATGAACTTATTTTCACTAGATCTACCTAGATCCGGGAGATTTACCATTATTTTTAGGACACCCTATATAAGACCTTTTATAAAAAAATTGGTGACGCTATTTGTAAATGAACGTCGAATATTTTTAGGGTAATTTTGCTAGCCAATTGCAAATCAGTTTTACAAATAGACAAATATTTTGATCCCAAGACAGTATTGTTTTGCAGCGTGCGCTGATTAATAACCAGTTGATGTGTCGGTCAAAGGGCATAATCAATTTTGGTAACATTAAATTGGTAGATTTTTTTGTGGTATCGATCTTAATAATAATGCTAATTTTGAAAACAAAGAGTTTCCATATTTTAATAAGATTAAAATTTAGATATTTATAATATCAATTTATGGTAAAGTTTCAGAATTAATTGTGAGATTTTCCGAATTTATGGAAAAATCTTAAAGCTTTTCATAGATGTTATTGAGCTTTTATCCAACTTATTCTGAATTTTATGAATTAGGGATAGTTAATGTAAGCCTGTTTTATGCAAAAAACTTAGAACATGTTAATGACGTATCCTGTTGCGAATTTTAAAGCAGGTGGCGCCAAATTTAGGCTGATGTGCTAGTGTACATTTGACCCGTAACAAAATTAAGTGAATTATAATAATAAAAAAGCAATCTAATTTTTAATTGATTACATAATTCGATCTCAAATAATTGTGCATATCTTGTTTAGAAGCATCGCCGTTAATTGCCATTAAACGTTCAGCAATGTTAAAACCTAAATACATATTATTCAAAGGGAAATAATGTCTAATGCATAATCACTTTGAAATATCACATTGAATTTGTTGAGTATTGGCAAGATAAAGTTTTGAAAATAAAAAAAATAATCTAATTAACTCATCGTTAGAGTTATACAAAGATTCACAGCAAATATCGTATTACCAATTAGTTCAGAAAAAGTCTATTTATGCAAGTGTGAAGAGATGTCCAACCAATATGACAATGTCTTTTCTGTTTTTCTATGAGCCAGCTTTTGAAACCCCTTAAAATTTTTTGACGTTTACTGCTTTGTGAAAACTGATTGTAAATATCTTTGTTTTAACTCAAGGGATACACTTTACAAGCATAGCTTAAAGCAACTGCATAACAAGCACATTTGACAGATATACAATGAACACCAATGAACTCCAATTTCGTTTTTGCGCATTTACTATAAAACATACAAGCTATAAAAAATTTATATCACAAAAATAAATTCTTGTTCTTCTTTTTTAGGACTTTGCCCTGTTTTTCTGCTTTTCACCTTTCTTGGGATCCCGATGTCCAACTCTCCTTCCACATTTTTGGAGGTCGCCCTTGAGGTCTTCTGCTTTGCGGGTTATGGTCTCTAGCCAAATTCGCGAGTCTCCCTGGATTCATTCTGTCCACATGGTCTCTCCATTGTCGTCTTCTGGATTGTGTTCATATAACTACGTCTTCTATTTGTGATTCTTCCCTTAGGTTGCTACATCTGATGTGGTCTCGCAGTGTTACTCCTTTTATTGCCCTTAAAGTTTTCATTTCTGTAGTTCTTATCAGCCTTTTAGATGTTTCCGCCCGGGTTTCTTCTGCATATGTTAGAATATGTTTCACACATCTTTTATAGATCCTTGTTTTGCTCTCTGTTGACATATGTTTATTTCTCCACACTACATCTCTTAATCTTCCAGATATTCTTGATGCTTTGATGGAGTTTACTCTAACCTCATCGGCTAAGTTTCTGTCACTTGATATTTGAGTGCCCAAATAATTAAGCTTCATGACTTACTCTATTGTCTCATTACCAGCCATCAGTTTGCATCTGATAGGGTCTTTTGAGGTTACCATTGATTTTTTTTTCTGCAGATATGATCATGCTGTATTTTTCCGTAGTTCTTTTAGTTCTTTGCAAATCATCTTCATTTTCCGCCATTAATGGGACATCGTCCGCATAATATATAATTCGTAGCAATCTATTTGCCATTTGGTACCCTAAGTGTACCTCTTTGACTTCTTCGATTATTTCATTCATTATTATATTGAATAATGTCGGACTTAAAATGTCCCCTTGTCGGACTCCTACCTTGACCTCTATTTCTTTTGTTAGAGTTTGCTTGCCTTGACTTGCGTTTTGTTGTTGGTGTTAAGGTCCTTCATTATCCTAATATATTTACTGTTAAAGTAAATTGTAAAACGATAATAATACAAAAAATCATATACAGTAACCAGCTATGAAAACTCAAACAATTGCATTATGTTTATGCTTTTTCGAAGCTTCCTGTTAGTGAAGCTAATCTTGATAATATTTTATCAAATGCGTTGAGATGTGCGCGGTAATAATCCCTTGTTTAGATAACCAAGACGAAAATTTATTTTCACTCAAAACGATGCTCTTGATTGTACTTTCACTTCATTATTAAAATGATAATTAATCAACATTATTATGCAAACCATTGAACGAAAATTAAGTCAGAATTGGCAAATGAATAATTTAACGGTGTAATAAAGTTCCTCCTACGTAATCCACCATCACGGCGAGATTGCCAAAAATTTGAATCGCAAAATAATAATTTTCTATAAAACTATAAAGTTTACCTTGCCCAAATTCCATAAATCTTTCAAAAATCTACTAAAAAGTTGCCAACTAAATTAAATTGAAAACATACCGAAAAAAGTAGAAATTTTGCTAAAAGTAACGCTAAACGGTTCTGCTATGGAATTTATTTCCAGTGAACATTGCAGGGTAGTAATGTAAGACATTTTTAACATTATAGGTTTAATATGTAAATATTAATAAAAATCAAAATGAGTTTTACCTACTCATGGTGAAATTATCTTATGGGGTAGGCAAAAATCGTATTTACCTCTTATATTTACTTCCCATGAATAATTTTTCTCTATATCGTCCTATCTTTGCACATCTCTTTCGCGACCACAAGATTCATGTACTAATTTTAATATGTTCTTATTCCTAAAACTTCTTATCTTTGTTTTGTTAATTGTGCTTTCGATTGAATTCAACCACAACTTCCTAGGTTTACCACGCCAAGTTTTGCCTTTAAATATAATATATCTGATTTGTCAATCGCTACTCGTTCATCCTTTCAATGTAACCAAACCAACGAAGTGCTTTATCCAGATCTATCATCTTCTTTTCCACACCACAATTATTCATTATCCGCTCATTCTCACTCAGTCTCGTTTTACCACATACATTCCGCAATAGTCTTATACCCACGAATTTATTTTATTTTGGAATTTTTCCGACATCCCGAAGTCTCACTTCCATACAGTACTGATAGACAAACACGTCATTGTATATCGCCCGTTTTGCTGCTATGCTCGTACTCTAATTCTTAATTCTGGAATATACAGTGTTAATCTCCATTCCATTCTACCATTTGCAGTGAACACACAATCCCTCAACGTGTTTCATAATCTCCTCATGTAGGGTAAATAGGCTACCCTATTTTCATATTCACGAATAAACCCACTACCTTAATTTTGTCCACGTGTACATGAAGATCCACACTCTGATAAACTTCATCAATCTTCCTCAGCATTGTTTGAGCTCCTTCGCATTTTTCGTAAGTATAACTGTTGCATCAGCATACACCAGAACACGTACATTCACCTCATTAACCAATAAACCGTTTGCATCAGACATGCTTCTGTAACACATTTATCCATAAACGCATTAAATAGTCAAGGTGACGCAGTCTTGCCTAATTGCTTGCTCTATTTTGAAGTATTTTACCAAGCTTCGTCTAACAGTGACACAGGCTTGGCTGCCGCCATACACTGCCCTTATTCCATTTACTAGATATTACCTCACTCGATACTCACTAAAACGTCGCAGAGATTTTCCCCTCGGTGATATGATTTCTCCAAGGTTCCAAACACATAGTAATGTTTCTTAAAATTTAAACATTTTTCAAACACTTGCTGCAGAAACATCATCTGATCCATACATCCCCTTCTTGGGATGAACTCACGTTGAACATCCTAAATCTCACTCTATGTTATTGTACGCACCTTATCAATCAAAACGAATCTAAATACGTTACCAAGTACACTCAACAAACTAAAACTTCTGTAGTTTTTACAGTCACTCCTACTCTCCTTACCTTTATACAGCGGAACAACAATTGCATTTCTTCAATTGATCGGAACCTTTCCACGATTAAAACATGCAATAAATAATTTATTCAACCTTCCTTCAGGATTTGCACATTCATACCTTATTTTTAACTGTGTTTTTAGTTGTTCTTCCTAGACCTAGAAGTGAATGCTTTACCGCATAAGTATGTATAGTTAAATTAATTTAATTAAATTTAATTAACTGTACACACTCTGTCTTCGGTGTATCATAATACAATTAGAGTATTTAAATGAAAACTATTATTCTTACTAGATCTCTAATTCGTATGCCTAAGTTTTTAGTCCTGACTGCGTTTACAACTTTCATATGACGTTTTTCACAAATTTGTACGGTACTTGAATGTGCTTAAATATGTTGTTTGTTTTCTGATTTTCATCGTTAGCGTTTGTCTGTATTGTTCTGGTACGACATGTTCAATGTTTAAGAATATTTAATATAACAGAGATTTAATTAATAATCACTACTAACAATATTTAAACATTATTATAACATTAACACTTATTAATACTTTCCTCTTTTATTGAGGACGGCAGCTGCCAATGCTATCAAGACTTCATAAGCTATAACTAATTACAAATACATCCTTATTAAAGGTAAAAACCAAAACCTATTTGCTTACGCTAATGAAGAGATCCTGTCCACGTTAAAAACGGATTTCTTGTCTATCAATTCTAACTTTCGAGTTGCCAGTGAAAAATTTCAAATGTCTCTTACAAGATGGAGGATATCACTTTTACCTGTTTTCACACTATGGAATGTATAGTCAGCGGGGACGGGAACGGAGACGGAGACGGAGACGGAGACGGAGAGTATAACACTATGTGTGCTTAATATGTGTTTGATAAATGGCACGTGGCTAAACTGGAGTATGCGATTGTAAGCTGTTTGTTTTCTCATGTACATAACTACTACTTAATCTATGTCCTAGAGTATTCGTATATTCGTATAAGTATTACGTTTCAAAAATAGTTCATACTTGTAGATTTTATAAAATGTAGCCAAAATATGAATAAATGTTCATTTATCTATCTATGAACAACTTGGAGCACCACTTTTTTGTTGAAGCGGCCATAAAACATTCAGTAGCGATCATTGAACGCAGGGTACATTTCGATTGCTAAACTTGTTAACGCATCAACCCATTTGTTTTTTTGGCCGACAATTTTGGCTGGATTGTGTATGTCGTGTATTCATCACTGTAAATATTAGCCGAATAACACTGTTTGTTCTCCGATCTTAAATAAACCACTACAAATATTTTCCTAGCAACAAAATTAAAAGCAATATTACAGTAATAGAGTACGAATCTAAATTTTTCTTAGTTTTTATTAGGTACCATAAAGAAATAATCTGAATCGTTTTTACTTACTTTTATGGATGAAATACTAAAATCGAGAATACGAACATAATATACAAATATACAATGCTTCCACCGGCCACTTTTAAGTCAATGAAAGGTTTTATTTTTAGTAATACGTATACGTCAGAACCAATCCTGTTATTATTCTACTGCGAATAATTTCCAGCGATTCTTGCCGCTTTAATAAAGCTAATCATGTATTTGGATTAAACGTGTGTCAAAAAATAATCTAGTCGAGCCTCACGGATTCTACTGTCCACTGTCTGGTAAGAATACTCTGACTCTGTAGTTATATTACTACTGATAATTTTGAAATGAAACGTAACTGCATGTTTGCGTGTGTTGGCTGGGGTGTAGTGTGGTGTGCTGTGGTGTAGTGTGGTGTGGTGTGATTTAGGTGTGGTGTGGTGCGTGCGTGGGTGTGTGGATGTACGTTAGTATCCACGATAACTCCAGACCTATATTCGTACGTACTTGACATTTTGTGTTTAAGCTTCATTTTATTTCTCCTAGAGCTGGTTAGATTTTGGGAGATATCCAGTGGCGGAGAGGGAAGGTTTGTTAGGAGCAGTTTTTGGTTTTTATCAAATGTTTCTCAAACAGCTGCATATTTCAAGGATATAAAAATACCTATATATATATATATATATATATATATATATATATATATATTGTCAGGGTATTTTGAACACCCTGTATACGTATTGGGTAATTTTGTTTGTAGTTTTATTCGCTTAGTTAGATTCCGTATACACATATATTTTTTTTTGTCAAGTTATGTTTTATAGTAAATTTGTTTTAACGTGTGTAGCGACCTTTAGGGACGGGAGGTGTATGGTGAGCTTTAGATTCTTAGTTTTTGAATTATTTTTTTTGTAATTTAGATTGTTTTTCGTTATTATTTCTCGTTTATAGAAGTTTAATTAAGGTTTATTTCGTTTGATTTCCGAAAAAATATAATAGAAAATTAAGTACGTTAAATAAATAGTATAGGTTTATCTGTGTATGATGTCATTGTCGCGACAAAAGTCGCTTAACTTCGGTTGTCCGGATGAATACTGAGTATGTTGGTTTTGATTGATAGAGATTGCATGTGGGCCTTATTGTTCGTACTTTAAGGTAAACATACAGAGGCTGTATTCGTTGATCTTGCTGACGTATTGTTTTTCAAAATTTACCGAGTCCTTACGGACGAGAACGAAATTTAGGTATTGGGGTACTAAATTTTCCCCTTCCGTTTTTTTAATTGGTGGAATTAAAGTAGATAAGATTTTTTTTAAGAGAGGGATTAAAAATCCAAAATGGAAATTGTTAATAATTTTTGGGAGTCTAAGACAGATCACGCTTTCGAGTAGTTGTACGTTGCCGCTTGTGTTACGCTTTAAGGGGGTGGTTTAGAACGTTGATATTTCGAACCTTGTGGTGTTTAACGAACGTACGTTTTGTGTAGTAAGGGTAGTTAACCTACTCCTGAACATTACCTGAAAAGGGATTTATTAAAATTGTTCATCACCATAGGGTTATACCTAGTGCCGATTTCGAGTTTACGTAACATTACCTGGAGGACATCTTCGTGTTTTCTTAGTGCGTCGATGGACTTCTTGGTTTATATCGCCTTTGCGGATTTATTTAAAATCATCGTTCTTGAGTGCCACTTAATTATCGTATGAAGCGTGTGTAAAGATAAAGAAACTTTCGCATATATATATATTAAAATTTATAGTTATTTAAACAAATTATTAAGGATTGTTAGTGGAAAATTAAAATTATTTAAAGGAACATTAAAAGCTAAAAGTTATCCAGCAATTTTGAACACTCACATTAACCTTTTAACGAGATTAAATTAAGAAATTGTTCGTGTATAACAGAATATCAGTCAACATTTTATCATCATTTTGCCGGACCAGGGAGTTTCCATTCCCGTTATAACCGATCACCTGAGTCGTATCTATCGTTGTAACACAGAGGAGGTGCTATCTAGACCCTGTAAGGTAATATAATAGTGGGCTTTATATTGAAAATTTTGAAGATTTTTGTGTGTCTCGAATTATTTTATTTGTTGATGAAGGTTGGAAAGCGGAGTTGTGTATCGTTTTTTTGTTAACGTAAGTTGTTGTTTTAAATTTAATTATCGGAATTAATTATAGTTTTAACGCTCCGCCTTCACACTTTTTTTATTTTTTTGATTTTATTAGTAAAGGGCAATCGACCCTATTGTAGTTGTGTGGATATATATAATCCACGGTTTATTTATATTTAGGTTAAACGATTTAGTACGGCGTAAGCAGATTCTGATCAGACATCCTGTCGCCTAATAAGCTTTTGTAGTTTTTTTTGTCCATACACTTTATCGTATGTTTATATTTATCCTTATTTTATTTTATTATAGCTTTGTTTTGTTTTATAAATGTGTTTTGTATTCTGTGGAAACCCTTCTGTGTTGCATACCAGTTTTTTTTTGCAAATTTACCGATAATTTAAGTTATAACGTAACGAAGTTAGTTTTTCTTTATTGTTGAGTAATAACGTTCTTAATATTTAGTGTTTGATTTGATTTTTTTGTTTTGTTTTGATTATTAGTTAACGCCAAATTTTTTACACTGAGGTGTAGTAACGTAATTTTATTCAGTGTTGATCACGCTTTTATTTGACTAGCGTGCAGTGCTTTTTAAAGCCCTATTTCAGGTTATTTTGCAGAGTTGCTGTAGCGGACACCTGAGATTGATTACGAATAGGTAAGCGCATGTTATTTGGATGTTTAGACACGCTATGTACTCGTAATTTTGGCACGACAACCCTTATTTTTGTCTATCAAATATCCTGGCGCCCTTAACCGAACCGATTTTGACTTCATCCCCTATTTTGACTGACGTACGATTTATTATTCTGGATGTGCAAAATTATTAACATCAATCCACGACCCATACGCTGACTAGTCGAGGCAAAAAGGGGCCAATTTATCTGTAATCCCGTTCTACCACCCGTTTATACCGTTACAATATATATATATATATATATATATATATATATATATATATATATCTTGAACATATCGATTAATTATGGTCTACGTAATTCTTTGATACGACGCGCAAACAAAGGTTTAGTTCAAATTTGTTCAACTTTAATTTTATAAGGAAATGAGAAGACACATTTTTAAAGATAATTTAATTTCACAACTTTTTTTTATAATTTTAATTTGAAAACATGCTTAAACTGTATGTCTATTAACCTTTATCTGAGATGAAGGTTTAAATTCCCACCTGATATAGATTATTATTGTTTTTACAACGTTGTCTACTTTCATTATCAATGTATTATAAGAGGTTGCTTAATTATCCAAAAAAATTTACTATTTCATTTCTTTTAATTTTCACTATATATGTCAAAAGGTCATGTGTTGTTCTACGCAAGATATTTTGTTTATAGATTATTGTGGTAAGACCTCATTTAATATATTAGTGCTTTATCTTATTTACATGAACAAGTTTTTTATTTTTTTTTAGTAAGTATCCAGATGTCTATTAACCTCTATCCGACATGACATTTTAAACGTCCATCTGGCCCAGATTATCGTTTTTGTTTTTACAATGTTTCGTATTTTCGTTATAAACGTATTAAAATTTTGGGTTGCATAATTATCCTAAAAAATTATTATTATTAAGATTATTCGATTTCATTCAATTTCCACTTTGTAGGTTAGACGGTCGTGTGTTGCTTTACACCAGATATATTTAGGATGATTGTGCATACCCGTGTTTAATACGTTCATGATGAAAATAGGTAACAATGTAAAAACAAACACAATAACCTACGACAGATGGACCTTTAAAACTTCCTGTCAGATAGATGTTAATAACCAGATAGACGCTAATTTAAAAACACTCCAAAGCTGCGCGTTTCTATAAAATACAATTTAAGTATTTTCGATCCTATTTAATTAATTTGTAGAATTGGTGTGCTTTATATTAAGAAACTTGATAAAGAAAAGTAATGTAAAATTAAATTTTCAACACCAAATTCTGCCTTAAAATTAATCTCAAAGGTTAACTAAATTCTTAGGTATTTTGCCGCTAAATTACGTGTTGTATCAGAAATTACATAAAATATAATTAATCGATATGTTTAAGGTCTATATGTGGGTATTTTAAATATACAGTAGTTTCAGAAACATTTGATAAAACCTCAAAACTGCATTTAATAACCCCCCCCCCCCAACGCGGAATTTATCACAAAATCTATTGAGGTTCAGGAGAAATGAAAGCTTGAATACGAAATTTGAAGCACATACGTGTTGTCATTCTGGAGTTATCGTGGATACTAATATACATTCACACACACACACACACACACGCACGCACGCACGCACGCACGCACGCACGCACGCACGCACGCACGCACGCACGCACGCACGCACGCACGCACGCACGCACGCACGCACGCACACACACACACACACACACACACACACACACACACACACACACACACACACACACACACACACACGTACGTTCAGACCGACACTTACACCGACACACCCACACCCCTACACCCACACACCCACACCCAAACACGCACGCACGCACACAAGTACGTACGCCCTAACGCACGCACACACATGCACACGTACACGCACACGCACATGAACGCGTAAATGCACACACACACATAAGTACGCCCACATCGACGTCTACACCCACACCCACATACGCACGCATGCACGCGCACACGAATTCACGCAGGAACGCAAACGCGAACTCATTCACGCACACGGACATCCGCATCCACACACACACACACACACACACACACACACACACACACACACACACGACAAGCGCGCGCAAACGCACACTCACAACCACATACGCACACACGCACTTCTACGCCCCACCAACACCCGCAGACGCCCACCCACGCACGCACGCTCACACGCACATGCGCACACACACACATACAGATATATCTATATATATATATATATATATATATATATATATATATATATATATGTAAGTAGATTGCATAACTTTTTATACCTACATATGTAAATATATGAAAAGTTAAGCAATTGACTTTTTGGGATGGAAAAAATTGGCAACTCCGTTGTCGCCAACTGTTTGAAGTCGTATAGCCGTTTTAGAACGTAGATTGAACACTTTTGTGATCTTATATTGTTATTGATTACTAATTGCCGTATCATTTTTATTAAAACTTTAACAACATTCATTTTAATTATCATACCAGGCTTATTCTTTTAGGTTTTCTCATATTTGACAAAATCTTTTGGGATTAATATTTATTAATGGAACGGTACGTTATTTGCCGAATTTTGGTACCAAAATTGGATTCTGTTAAATCCGGAAAATTAGTTTTTATTTTCCTTCATTTTTCAAAATCAGACAATATTTTTAATTGCTATTATTTTTTTTTTTATTTATTGCATGGAAGTATGTAGATCATAGCCTAAATAATTTAAAGTGTTAACCTTAAATAAAACCTAAATATAAAACATGATGGTCTTAATGCAAAAAATATTTCCGTATTGCCTTTTGACATTTCTTTGCCCAAAAGCTATTTTGACATATTCATTTTTTTAAGATTATTATTTTTATGTCAAAGAACTTAAACAACATTTGGCAGGCTTTATAATGACAAAATGTTTATAAAGTACGAACCAAATTTAATGCTACTTCTATTTTAAAACTTTTTAATTATCCGTGTTGCCATTACCAAACTTTGTTTCCTGATTACACAAATAGACCTAACCTCAAATGTTATGACTTATAAAAAGTTTATGTACAATGGAGTATTGGGTTACAAATTGTAGCATAAAACAAATACGACTAATTCTATTTTGAAAACGTTAATAATAGGGAAAAAAAATTTCCCAATTTTTGAAAGTAACATTGTACGTCGTATAAATAAAAAGTGAAATCAAATGCTTTCTATCAGACTATTTATACCAAATTGTATATGCTGATTCTATTACAGTATCCACCAGCGTCTATACGTCCGATCTACATATTAAACAGTCATGCTTGTTATTTATTACTGATTATTTAGTTAAATGTGTCAAAGTAATGAACGTTATCATTTTCAGGAAACTAAACAAATTGAAAAAAAAAACTGTTTTATCTTGGTTTGTACTTAGTTAACGTAAACAATAAATACTACAAATATGTGACAAATGCCTTTTTTACTTACATAATTTTTTTTGTAACCACTCATGTCACAATATTTTCAAAACCAATAAGTTTTAACACATTCAAAACATGAGTTTATACAAACACTATAATGCGAACAAACGGAATGAATGATATAGAATGCAATATAGTACAGCTTTAAATATTAATTTAGATTAAATCATCAATTTAATATTTATTAGTTAACCAGTGTTAATAAATTTTATACGAAAACTAAATTAAAAAACAGGACACCGGGTATGTTTAATTCACTTCATTAATAATCACGGTACGGTATATCTCACTTGTTCGACGTCATCGTAGACGCTAAGCGTCTTGAGCATCTTTAACGCAGATCATCGAAATCTAACGGGAAAACTCGAAGTACTATTTATAGATAATTTTGCTGGTTATTTTGGTTTAATTTTTTTGTAGACTTATTGTAATGTAGCAAGACGAATGTGATCATATATTGATGAATGGCTTCAATTTAACAGTTGTAAGCTAAATCACAATAAATGAATTTATATTGAACTTATGTTTGTGTGCATCTTGGTTAATGAAGTACAAAAACATAATTTATTTTTAATAGATTGTGACATTAAATAATTGCATGCGTTGGTGCATGTGCAAAACAATTTTCATAGCTTTCAAAGACGGATTGCTGTTTGTGATTCTTGTAATTTCAGGAATGGGGTAATTTAAAAAATAGGCATTCCTTTACAGACGCTCATTAGTATTCTTAAACTATCTCCACCCTGTTAACGTTAAAGTGGCGTTTTTCACAAATTAAGTTTCAAAACTGTTATTCAAGTATTTCAATAAGTTAAACTTTAACAAATACTTTGACACCCCGTGTCTATAAAATGAACATTTGAAAAATAACTATTGTAACTCCTATAATACAAAACGGGGTAGGTATATAGCGTCAATTGTATATAAATAAATCCTGAAACATTGTTTAAACTCAAACCTTAAAAAATAAATAGCAATATATTTTTTTAATTTCTTGATAATTATAAAATAACATTTGTGCTTTAATAAAAATTTCTTGAAGTTTAATTTTGTTAAATAAGGAAAAGTACTTTAATACTTGTATTACTTTGTCGTATACTAAGAGAAAGTATTGCAATCGAAAAAAAATTTTGAAATTGTTTTTTCGCGAATTTCAACGTTTTCGTGTTCCCTGAGTCAAAAAACACCGATTTCGCGAAAAAAAATGTTCGTGTATGTCTGTCTGTGATTTGACATGGGCCCCTATATCCGAAAGTTATGTATAAAACTGGCTTTCCGTAAAAATCAATTAATGGTGGCCGAAATGAGGGTGGTTTTTTGGGGGTGCATCTCCAAAACCAGAGCCAGAAAGTCCATCTTTGGTGAAAAGTTAGTAACCCTAAACCCCGATCGAACAAAATTCTTTTAAAAATTTTAAATTCAAAATGGCGGCCAATATGGTGATTTTAGTACATTTCGGTGCTTGCGCTGTCACTAAGAAATTATAAAAGCTACTTGCAATTTGAAAAATGCAACTTGTAAGTCAAAGTACATGTTTTCGAAAGGTCTGTATATATTTTTTAAAAAAATTAAATGTTGCCCTTAATTACGGGTTAAAATTACCCTTTTTTTCAAAATTGATTTTCTCAAAAACGGCACTGGTATTTTTTTAAATCTACGTATTTTATAGTCACATATAACGAAACTATAATGAGATTTGTGTAACTTATCCAGAACCGGAGTTAGAAATTTTCAAATTTGAAAATTTCAATCCCTCATAGCTATGCTTCTGACAAAAATGAAATCTTGGAATTAAGGGATTATACAGTAAACATATATAGCTGCTAAACTGCTATATGGAAATATGTTTAGCGCTTACGGTTTTGTCGAAAATAACAAAAAAACCTTTTATGTCAAACTTTCAAAAACAAATCTAAAGTATTTTAAAGCGAATTTCTCATGCTATCCAATTACGTAAAAATATACCGTGATTTGCAAAATATAAGGTGAATAAGAAAAAAATTATTTTTGTAGGTAAGTATATCTTATTATATTGCAAGTTATAGTGACGTATAGCTTTTAGATTTACATATTTTATAGTCACATATAACGAATTCAAAAATTCAAACGTTTATTATTAATTATAGGTACAATTGTTGATAAATAGAATTTTACATTTTCAGTCGGCTGCTCAGGCTAGGTAGCCTCTTCAGGCGGTTGATTATATAGTTTTTTTTTATTTAAATACATTTCACTTTTGTAACATGTTATTTATTAGCTAGGCAAAAAAAACATGTTTAGTTGGATTACGTTGCTTAAGTTAGTAGTATTTCATTTCTAGTCTAGTGGATGTTGTGGGCGGGACTCGTGGGTGGGTGGGCGGTGTTTCCTAGGAACCAGGTGGGCTGGTCCCTCGGAGCACCAAAATAGTTCGGGATACCGGAGGTCTGTATAGCTTCTTGCGGGTGTCTCCTGTTGGGAATAGAAAACATTAACAGTATTGCTAATATTGTGCTGTTATTGAATTTTATGAGTTATATAAGTGATGTTTTGAAATGAGTTTGAGCAGCAAATGGTAGATTGTGTTAATATGTAAAGTTAATTATATTGAGACAGTTAGCTATACCTACCCCGGCATCCCTACTCATCGCCGTTCCGGAGGTATTTACACAAAAAGTGCAAACACCCCCTGACCGGGTGTGAGGATTACTTGCCACAGGTCAGTCGCAGTTTGTGCCGAAACTAAGGCCGCTGCCACCTGTTGGATGACAGGTAGGACCTTCGCCATATCGAAACCTCCGAGGAGGTCAAGAACAGCATCGAATCCTAAAGCGGGTGAAGAGAGCTTTTTTACGTCTGCGGCTTTCACCGCATCCGCTACTTCAGCCATCTCGCTGCAGCTTGCCGTCGCTTTAGCAGGGTGCCTCTGTGGGCGGTGTCCTCTTCTGTCGCTGTTGTGGTGATTCTTCGGTCTTCTTCCGCTGCGTGAGACGTGATAGTGGAGCTTCCGTCTTCTTGCGCTGCGGGAGACGTGGGTACCTCGGGCAACCCCTGAAGTTGGCCGGATGATCACCACCACAGTTTACGCACCTTGCCCGGTTCGTACGGGGTTTAGTGCACTTACTGGAGTGGTGGTGTCCTGCACACTTGACACAGCCTGCCGTCGTTCTACAGCAACGCTGTGCGTGACGGAATCCCTGGCACCGGTGACACTGCCCGATGCCTGGTCTCCGCAGCAAGTCTTCAGTGGAGACACGTAGGCGAGCCACCTACTCCACCAGCCGGATCTTCTTAAGGTCCTCTTCTGTTGGTACCTGGACCAGCAGAAGCGAGATCGGTCTGCCTTGTTTCTTCATTCTGAAACAAGCGCTGATGTTAACGTCGTGCATTTTAAGCTCAGAGGTAACGCCAGCCTCGGAGATTTCTACAGGTATTCCCCGTAGAACCACCTTAAACGAACGTTTCCTCTTTGCCTGATAGGTATGGTACGGTGTACCGTGCCTATCCATATACCCCATTAGCCTGTCACGGTCCATGGTAGTGGCAGGCTGAATCCGGTATCCCTCGGCGATTGCCTTCACACGTGTGAAGACAATCCCTCGGTGATCTAATTCTCAGGAGAGCGCAACCCAGTTCTCCTTCTCGCGAAGGATTACTGGCGGAATCCTCTCCCTGGCAGCGGGAAACTCTTCTTCGTCCGGGCGGTCTATGGTGTCAGCTAGGGCCTCGAATGCGTTGATAACCGTTGTGGTCGTGGTCGAGCGGTCTCTCGAAGATTTCTTCGGCTTCTTCTTCTGGAGCCGGAACCCGTCGGTCGGTGGCGATTCTTCTTCTGCAACAACGGTCCTTGGATCTGCTGGAAGCGGTATAGCAGCCATCTCTTCCTTCAATTTATTGGGCTTCTATTTCTTCTTCTTGCTCTTCTTATAGATGTCTTCCTCGTTGAAGGGAAAGGGCACGAACGGGACCTCCTCCTCGGTCAGGAAGAAAGCATCGGGTAGCGGGAAGGACTCGTGCTCGTTGTAACAACTCCGAAGAGCGTACGGGTGCTTCTGCCGGAACGGTGGCTCTCTACCTGTCATCGTGAAAACGACGCAGGTAGCAGAACGTACGCACGTAAAAACTTTTAACAAAGTACGTTTACAATGTTAAACGCGATGTTCACTGATCTGCTTGCAGACAGCGAAAATATAATGAGCTTTATGAGATTTCTATCTTACACAGGACCGAAGTTAGTAATTTTAAAATTTTAAAATTTCAATCCCTTATAACTATGTTTTTAACAAAAATGACATCTTGAAACAAAGGGATTATATAGTAGACATACATAGCTACTAAACTGTTATATTGGATTATTTTTAGCGCTTCCGGTTTTGTCGAAAATAACAAAAAAAATTATTGTTTTAATTTGTTTTAATATTTTATATCAAAGTTTCAAAAACAAATCCAAAGTATTTTAAAGTTAATTTCTCATGGTATCCAAATATGTAAAAATATACAGTGATTTAAAAAATACAGGGTGAATAAGAAAAAAATAATTTTGTATGTAAGTATATCTTATTGTATTGCAAGTTATACGGAGTTATGAATTGCTGCGGGAACAGTTAGTTTCCTTACACGAGATAGCGTTGTGCCGAAGTCCATCGGCCAGATTTTTTTTTACTAATAGTATTTCTGAACAGGCTATTTGCCTAACGTGCTAAAGCAGCCAGGAACACTGGGAGGGTTTAGGGATATTGTTAGGCTGCCGAGAAATGTTTATGAATGTCTACTTTAAATTTGCTTCAGTCAAATTTTGAAGGAAAACAGGAACTGGGTAGCGCATTCCACAATTTTGTCGCCGTGTGGAAAAATCTACATTTCGCCCGTTTAATGTGAGTGCGTAATTATGGTGTGAATTACCGGGTGTTCCTAGCAAAGATGGACTGCGAAGGTATTAAGGAGTGTATTTCAGAGGCATACTTGCCATGGTAATAGCGATAGAACAATGAAAGAACCGAAACTATTCTTCTATGCTCAAGAGACTGTAGGTCAGAGGTCAGAGACGGGCCATTTATAAGCCTTATAACTCTCTTTTCGATTATTACCATATATTGGAGAACGCTAACCTAGAGGTGGGAATTGTATTCCAGATGAGGTCGAATTTGAGCCTTATACAGTAAAAGGAGTTGTTGCGATGTGAAGTACTGTTTAGATCTGTACAGAAAGCTCAGTTTACAGGCAACTGTTTTGCTGGCTGACAAAAGGTGGTCAACCCATGAAAGGTTCGATGATGCGGACATCATAGAAGTAGAGTATGAAAACTTGAGATCTAAGCCATTCGTATTTACAACAGGAAATGATCGGTATTTCTTGGCGGACACAGGACAACACTGGGTTTTGTAGACGTTGAACGTGAGTAGATTATTTCTTCCCCATTCAAGGATACGTTCTAAGTCACTGTTGATTGAGGCTGCCATTTTGACTTTAACGCCCTGACTAGACATATTGTTGTGGAGAAACTGAGAACTACAATGTAGAGTGCTGTCGTCGTTGCTGAGAAAATGAAGTCATTTATATATAGCAGGAAAAGTGTGGGAGCTATCACTGATCCTTGGGGTGCACCCGCGTTAATAGTAGTTTCTTTCGAAAAGGAGGCATCGATAACAAACGCGTATACGTCTTTTGTCAAGAAAGCTGGAGACCCAATTGATGAGCGTATCGGATAAGCCGAACGAGGTGAACTTGGCAAGTAGACACCTAATCAACAGCCTTTAAAATATCTACAGCTACTACGACTGTTTCACCGGACCTCTCTAATGTGTTATTCTAAAGTTGGGTGACATATGAAAGAGGATCACCCGTTGAACGACTCTGTCTGGACCCATACTGGCAGTCGTTTAGGAGTTTATTGGACTCAAGGAATAAACGTAGTTGGCGGTTGATAGATTTTTCCATGATTGTCGATAGAATGGAAGTAATAGCTATTGGTCGATAGTTTGAGGGATAGGTTTTGTCGCCGTTTTTAGGTATAGGTTGGGCATTTGCCAACTTCCACGATAAGGGAAACTCTCCAGATGAAATGGAGATAGAAGAGAGGTTGGACAGGGCCAGTCGCCCTGTTTGAGTCAAGTTTATTGATAATTGATTCAAGGAGCTTGTATCGAAAGTGGATTGGTTTCATAGCGTATGGGGTAGATTTGGGCGACGGCACAATTTTACCAGAATCATTGAGACACAAATTTGATGCAAAGTAATCGTCTGCGTCAGCAGGATCAGCAACTACAGCTCCGTCGCGAGACGTCGGAGGAAAGGAATATGTACTAATGTTCTTACTGATGGCTTTAGCTAATGACCAAAATTTACGACCACCTGAAGGACATGAGGCTAATTCTTTGCATTTACGTTCTTCAAACAACTTTTTGTCCGTGGTGATGATACTTTTGCAACTATTCCTTGCGGCCATTTAGTCGACATGATTTTCGATAGATCTATTTGATTTCCGTTTGGTATAGGATTATGCTTCTGCGATAACGCATCCGCGCGAGCCCTATTAAACCAGGGTTGGAAACGGGCATAACCTACACGATTATGTTTTTTGCGAATGTATAACTCCCTACCCATCAAGGTAACTTCAGTTATTGAAAGAGCAATGTTTGAAGAGGAGGACTGTTTAAAGCAAAACTCGTACATGAGAAGGTTACAAAAAAATGTCGTAGTTCGCTCCAGTTAGCTGATTTAAAACACCACATAGTTCTATCTGTTTTTCGAGTAAGGGTGGGATTGGCTACAGAGGAAGTGGTCTGATTGACCAAGTGGGAAAAGCACTCTTGTTTTTTAGACAAGTGGGTTACTTGTAAGGAAAGGGCCCAGGAGATGTGGAGTATCGTTAGGGTTGTCAGAGATTCTGGTTGGTCAGGTAATTATTTGTGTGAGGTAACAAGATGCAGCAAATGCTTTTGCACAGTGACCTGCGGGATTAGTGGTAGATGAGACCTACACAAACAACAGTAGACTCTCACTAATTGGGGCCCAGAATGTTTGAACCGAATAGCGTAAAATTTGTTGTTTTCCAAAGTGGATATCCTCTTACAACCTACGTTGTCCTTGGCGTACGTACGCGAAAGTTAGAGTGGAGGTTGGGTCTGGGAAATTGCAGATCAGGCGAATCAGTGCTTCCAGGGTTGCACTTGTGCAAGGTGTAGATGAGCAGCATTAAGATTCGACCTGATACCGCGTATGTTGCAGTAATGTATCCGAATGTTGGTACTTTCGATACCGAGGTCGCTTGGGTCCTGCCCTCCCGGGCATTGGAATGGGGCAGAATGTTATTCTTAGCAGATATTCTTCTTAATCTTAATCTTAATCTTAATCTAAACGCCACGCTTGGCTAGTGCGTGTTAAGATTACAATAAATTGTTTATTTTGGTTTATAATTTAGGTTTCAATTTGCACATTATTCTCGTTTTAAACTAGTCAAATCTGAAAATGTAAACTTTCACCATTATCACACATAATAAAATACTTTGTTGGTTTTTTTTTTTAATAACAGGCTGACGTTTATGTTTTAATTTTTCAACTTTGACAAAATTGTTTACACCATCTTTAACAATTTTTAACAGATATTACTGTTGACGGCAGAAGTGTTATCGAAACGTTTAGATTTTATAATTTAAATACACCATTAAAAAACCCAAAAAAGATAAGTATTTTATTAGTCAAATCTGTTTTATTATTGTCGTGAATTATGATTACTTTTCTATTTATTAAATTTCACTTTTATTTAATTGAAGGGTAACAATAAATAACGGTAATGACCCGGTTAGCCTTCCCGACTTCAATTACCTACTTTTTGGAATATTCAATTAAAATTAAGATTAAATATAGTAACAAAGGTAAAAGTTAGATTAACTATTGAATTTGAAATCAAAGAAAAATGTTCAAAAACTTACCAGATAGTTTGCAAGTTGTCTCTATAATTTACATTTGCAGAGGGTTTTTTTTTAATTTACGGCTCTGCCAAGCAGTCACATCTTTTGTATTTGATGTTTGTGTCAATATGTTATATTTGTGTCAATACGATTTTATGAGTTTCAACAATCATATTTGACATGGGTTTAAAAGAACCGCATTTTCGTAGAAATTCAGTGCTATAGCAATCCTGAAGAGCCATTTCACACGTTACAAGGATTCTACTGCTTAGATTATTATTATTTTTGTTTATTATTAATGTTCAAACCGATAAATATCTGTTCAAAAACTTACTTCGTATTTAAATTATATTGTTCTCTACGCGACTTGTTATTTATTTGAGAAAAAGAAATTATTTAATTATTTTTAATTTAGAATTTCGGATACAAATTAGAGTTAGTTATTTGTAATTTTATCTATTTATTTGCTTTTTCCTTATACTTTGGATTACAGATTCGATTTAGTTATATATTTAAGCTAATAAAATGATTCTTATGACAATGCTTACGTTTGGATTTGTTATTGGAAGGGGTTTATCACAAAGCTGTACATTTTTATGAATCAAATCTAGTATTTTTCCTACAGTTACATATAAGTATTTATGATTGTTTTATCCTCTACGCTACTGTGAGATAAAACAAGTTATTCTCTTAGTTCTCTATAATTCATTGTTATTGCAAAAATGTTTACCTGTTTGAGTTCAATCTTAAACACACGTCCTTTCGCTTTGACAACCCGACTTAAAGTATTACATTTCATGATAACAAATGAGTTGAATGAGAACAATTCCATAAAATAAAACATTTATATACTAACAAATCTTATGTGGCGATGTCATGACTTTCTTTTGCATTAGCAAATAATATGATTTCCTGGTAAACACTCACATGTCTCACTTCAGGACTCGTATAAAGTAGCTTATTTATCACACCACGAAGAACTTTAAAGAAACTTTTCTAAAACTCATTTACTTTTATCAAAGATATAATAAGGATGCTTTATTTATAACTATAAGAAATATGTATAATCTAGAGACTTAAAAGTTGATATAAATTAGAGAGTTGTTCCCTGTTCTAGTAAAAGATGTTAGATATATGCGCGGGGGTATAACTTCGTTAATGAGATCAAAACTAGCTTTTTATAAATACGCGCCTTGAGTTTTATTTAAAGAAAGCCATGAAAATTCGAAAAGGGCAGCAACAGAGAAGCCGAAAAAGAAAATTAGTACAAGTAATAATCAGAAGCAAAAGGAATTGCATTTTAGACAAAACACGGAAGGTTCAATATATGACATAAAGTTTTGTTGGTTCAACTCGAAAAATTTTAATTGTATAATTAAAGAATGCTTATTGATTATTTATTTATAACGCCAAGTAAAACTGTCACTAGCCAGCTATCTAAGTAGAGTGTTTCCGCAACGATGGATACGAATTAGGCGTTATCAAACGTGTGTAGAAAATGATGGAGAAACATTTGAACATTTAATTTAATTTGTATGCTTTCAATTAATAAAATTCCAAAAATTATTTTTTTCTCAGAAACTACAAAAGATAGGTTGGTAGGAGTCTTAATAAAAGTCATCACAAATATGTCATAGAAGCCAAAAATGAAATAAAAAATAGGGCGTTGCATTTAAAAAATTGAAGTGAGATAGCGCCACCTGGCGGTGATGGGCGTTGATTCAAATCTTTGTGCCAACAAATGTGCGCCCTTGGAAGATATTTACAAAAATATTTTCATAATTTAAAAATCTTCATCCGCTCTCGAGATATTGCACTGTCCCATTCCTCGCTGAACACGCTGTATATAAAAGTTTAAAAAATAAATATTGAATTACTCAGTGGCTCAGTGGCTCAGCGGTTAAGATGTCAGATTTGAAAGCGAAAGGTTCCAAGTTTGAATCGTCTTATTTTCAACACAAAAATTCGTCAATGTGAAAAATATTGTACTAAATTCGTGCATAATTTGTTTTATTGCGTTCACGCACATTACTGCCCTCCCGCTTCACGGACGGGCTGTAATATGCGCTCACGCAGTAAAACTATTGATTACGCACTTATATTGTAATGGTATATTATGAAATTAGTTTATAATGCAAGGGATTATGGCACGAGTTTCCATTTTCATAATAATGGAAACGAATTCCACAATCCCGCATTATGAACGAGTTTCATATGCTATTTTATCGAATTAGCCACTTTGAGACACAATTTAAATGAAATAATAATTTCAGATCGTTACACAAAAAAATATCATTTCACAGGAATTCATGAACGGTCTCATTATAGTTGCCGTAGTTTTGCATTATAAGTGTCATTTATTTTTTATAAATAAACAAATTTTGCAATAATGGATTCAAACGTGGATGAAGAAATCCTTAAAAAAACAGAAGAAGCTGAGTTGAGTCTTATACCTAAAAAGTCCGAAAACATTTATAAGAAAGAGTTCTACGATTTATTGAGTGGATACGCAAGAATAATACGGAAACTATTACAGAGAAGCTTTTGCTTGCGTATTTCCTTGATCAGGTAGGTTCATTACCTCATTTATTAAAGGTAATCATTCTTTGTATTTATTTTATTAGTCGAAAAACTACATTATGGTGCATGTACTCCAAATTAAAATGTATGTTACGTCTCAAAAAGGATGTGGACATCATCAAGTTTTCAAAACTTTCGGCATTCTTGAAAAACTGTTCTGTTGGGTTATTAGTGTTTTCAAAAGAGCACTTACTTAATTTTTTTCTTGAAGCACCCAACGACAAAAACTTACTTATGAAGGTACATTTTTACTTTTAAGATTATTCTTAATAAATATGATTCCATTTTAGGTGGTTGCGATATTTTTGGAGGTAGCAGACACATTGTACAATCTGTGTGTTGGGGATATTAAAGAAGGTTCTGTCTTTGTAGTTTATATTAGAGATACCATTACCATTAAGAAGTACATGAGTTTAAGACCGAAGATTGAAAAGTTTTTTTATTCGACAATGGGTGTAAATGTACCTGTAATACTATTAGCATTAACACATTTGGTCAGATTCCTCGACAGATTGCCAAGTACTTAAATATTCCCAATGTCGATCAATACACATAACATTCATTTCGTAGAACTCCTGCCACAATCTTGGCAGACAGTGGAGCTGACATTAGAACCCTGAAACGGCATGGGGATTGGAAAAACGATGCTGTTGCTGAAGGGTACGTGGCAGACTCCATCGAAGAAAATTGCCAAAACCTTAGAATCTAGTAGCGTATAATAAATGAGAAATATCTATATCAACATCTTCAAGCAGTTCAAATATCTGGGGAATTTCAATTACCGGAATTCTAATTCCACCATTGTTATGCTTATTCGATAGAAACCTAACATGTATATAATTTGTTAACAACAGGATATTATGTTAACAATTTTATATTTTATAGGTAAAATCATGAATGCCAATTCAATAAAATGACCAAGGATTACTATTTAAGATTTTGACATTAATACCCAAGGCATTCTAATGCTAGTCGACGACAAAAGTATTAATAAACGCATTAGTAGGTTATGCAAAATTATTTGACAATTAAAAAATGGCAGCAGGGGGCAAAGAAGACGGTAAGGCGTTTGAGCAAGTATTTGGTTTGTTTGCAAAATTTGGTGATACCAAAAATGATGGAACTACTATAACTCTTACAAATGCCGATAAATGGATGAAGCAAGCAAACGTAATAGACGGGAAGAAAATAACAACCACCGATACGGGAATAGCTTTTAATAAATTGAAGTAAAGGTAAACATAATCATTACACGGTAATATTAATTATTCTAGATCAAAAACAATTACATTTAAACAGTTTAATGAATATATTGAAGACTTAGCAAAGTCTAAAAAAATGGAAGTTGAGGATATAAAAAAGAAACTTCTTGAATGCGGCGCTCCTGGCACAAGTCATACAACGGTAATAAACTATAAATATTAACAAAAAAAGCATTATATTTTTATACAAATAATACATTGTCAGTAATCGTAAAAAAGTTAAAATATTTACAAAAAGGAAAATGATGGAACTAAGAAGATAAAACTACTATAAGTATAAGCTTTATTTCTTAAAAATGTGTTTAATTTTGAAACGTGAGAAAGATTTCTAAATTTTTCGGAAAAATTATATGTTAATTATATTAATATAGTACAATAATAATCAACTGAAAATATTTGTTGCGCGTTTAGAACTAAATATTGTACTTTGTCTACCAAAACATGTAATGATTGCTTTAAGTTTAAATAAACTTTTAGGAAACCGTACATGTAGGAGGAGTCGATCGACTTACAGACACAACGCAATATACCGGAACACATAAAGAACGATTTGACGAAAGTGGAAAAGGTAAAGGGAAAGACGGAAGAGAAGATGTCACAAAAGATTCAGGATATGTTACTGGTTATAAAAGCGAAAACACATACGATAAAACTCATAAATAAATTCAATTGCCTCCTCATCATGTGTATTATTTTATGAGCTGCTGAGAGCGTAACGTTGTAAAATAAGTTAACTGGTTTAAATCATGGTGTTACGATTATCCTAAGACCACGTTTTAAACGAAGCAAACGACTGCTGATGATGAGTTTACTATATAGTATAGTCACTGAAAAGTCGTCAAGAAACTGATTTCGTCTAGATCATTACTTTAAAATGATTTAAACCACTCAGATGATAGTGTATCTTTTTCTGAGCATAATGTAGTCGGCAAGTATAAAAATCGTGACAGGGCGAAGGGTGGGGGAAGAATTTTTGTAAAAAAAATTTAAAATATTTATTCTCCATCACGAGTTCTATCATCGGGTTAAAGGCGGATCGTCTAGCTTGAACAGAAAGTGCTAAAAAAAAGTTAGTTTTCATAAATTACATTAGTTTAAATGCATAATCGATTATATTTATGCGATTTGCGGCTAAACCGTCACAATTGCGTTTGAAAGACACTTTTCAATTGTCATTCATCACCATTACGGAAAAACGGAAACTCCAATCAAATAATACCCTGAAATAAATCAAATAGCCCATTCTTTTCTGTTCCTAATGGTTTGTTGTTTGTTAAAATCGGATAAAAAATAAAGTAGATAATGAATTTATTTTATTTAGAAGTATGTCATGATTCCACGCAGCGCGGCGCGCAACGGTTACATCAGTGTCCGTCGACACCTCTGCTTCACGCATTTGCCCACAAGATAAATCAGGTGCGGAATAGCTTCGTTATCTTTCAGCATTTTATTTATTTAGTAAACATGATATAAAGCAGGAAAAGCAATTATTTAAAAAAGTTTCCCGTAATTGAACATGGTATTAAAAATTATATACCTATTTTACATTTGCAGTAATTACACATACATACAGATCTTAAGATTCCAAAATTGGAAAAAGTGCAAAATAACAAATCATAAAGAAATTCTCGTCAATTTATAAAAGCATAAAAAACTATTAAATGTATTAGTACGTAAAATCACATTCACTGCCAGAACTAGGATCCTTATCTGATGCCGAATTGTGCTGTTTTGTGTTTTTGCAAGTTGTTGTTTGTCCAAGACACTTGCAAGATCCAATGCATGACACTTTTAGCTTTATACACGAATAGTTTCGTGATCTGCAACCTAGAAAAACAATTACGTAGTATTACCAAAATTAAAATATATACTGTATAATTATTATACCTTTTATACAACTGCAAGTCATTAATAAACACACACACGCACGCATGCACGTCCCCCCACCACACAAACGCACGCACCGCTCCCCACACAACACATACACGCGCGCAGACACCTCCCCTCCGCCACACACACACTCAAACATGGCCGATATTGGTGAAACTTGTCCAAAAGTTGTAGAATTCGCTAATAAGTCGATTAGCGATAGTGAAAAAAAGTCGATTGCATAACCTTCTATACCTATATATGTATATGTAGGTGGGAAGCTAAAAACACAAAACGAACGTTTCTCGCTCCAGTTTTGGTTTGCCTCTTATAATAATATTGTAATAATACTACATTAGAATTTATTCAACGAGTGCTCCACCACGTTACGGCCAGAAATAATTGACTTATAGTCGACTAGGAATTGCCCTAAAAAATTGTTATAATATTTTGTATTAAAGCATTACCCACTTTTAGTTCTAAACTAGGAAAATCGAAATCTTAATATGCAAACATTTTCTCTTGAATGCTGAAAAAATACTAATTTATATTTACCTGCACTTGAGATTCATTTTTAGTCAGCGACTTCAATAATTACATTAAATATATAACCTATATTTTTAATACCTTATGAGCAATAGCCTTCCTTTAATAACAATAATAATAAAGCTAAACCAATTTTAATTAACACACAAAAATCATATAATCTTGGTTTAATGCACGAAAACCTAACAACAAATCATGGTATCAGGATGATTGATATACCATAATTTGGTGCTAATTTGGCACTACTTGGTTACCCTGAAACGAAATGTGTTGCTTGTCTTTATCATAACATTTTTTTGGCTAAAACGATATGAAAATCATGAAAACCTTATACACCAAATTATTATATATAGGGTGAGGCATCTAAGCTCCGTCGGTTTGTATACGAAAAATGGTAAAATATTTTTGAAATCTTTTTTTTTATTATCGTGTAGGTTCATTAGGAGCACGTTTTAAAATTATTTTCGAATATGCATAAACATTTAATGCATCAAAGTTATGAAAATTTAGTTACTATTTTGACTAACGTTAAAGCCAATTAACTTTCTTATTTTAAATGGAATGGTATTTATCACCATATTTTTATTCTAATTTTAATTCCCTACAAAACTGAATTAGGGTTCCCTATACCATTGACTAAAAAATGTTTCAATCAACGCCTATACCTATCTCTTACAAATTTTTTGTAATTTAGGATTTTCTATTCCAATAATAATTTCATGCAATTTGTTCTTGAAAAGCAGGCTTTGACGGTCTTACTGTCACATAAACTAAACGAATTTATTGAAAAGTCATAGTTCGTGCTAAAGTTAAATCATTTTAGCTAATCAACTTTGAGAATAAGTTTTATTAGGTGGGTACCCATTATTTAAAACGGCTTGCTATTCTCGAATTGAAAAGTGCGACATGATCTTAGTAATTGGGAAATGCAATCATAATTGCTTGCTAGCATCTAGAACGAAGAAAATAATTTTGCCGTTATGAAATACTTGGTAGAAAATCCACATACCAGTCAGCGGAGAATAAGTGAAGAATTTGAGATAAGTCAGCAGAGCGTTGGAAGGATAATAAAGAAGAATAAGTTTTATCCATATCACATTCAATTACACCAAGAACTTTTAGAAGTGGATTACGATCGAAGGCTTGCATTTTGTTTATGGGTTTTAAAAAAATTGGTGATAATGAAAATTTTTTTGATTTTGTGCTTTTTTCGGACGAATCAACGTTCCACAATAACGGTTTAGTAAATATACATAACTATTATTGTTATAGTGACAAGAATCCTAATTTTTTTAGAACTCTCGATAGGCAACACAGATGGTCAGTAAATGTGTGTCGGGTGGTATAATGGGAACGCATGTAGTAGGTCCGCTTTTTTTTAAATGGAAATTTGAACGGTGATATGTTTCTCAAATTTTTAAGAGAAAATTTGCCTGTTCTTTTGGAACACATACCGCTTGATATTCGGCAGGAAATGTGGCTACAATTAGACGGAGCGCCGGCGCATTTTCATGCTAATGTTAGGGACGAATTGGACAGGCAATTTCCCAACAGGTGAATAGGGCGCGGGGCCCACAAAATTGGCAGGCAAGATCCCCTGATTTAACTAGTCCTGATTTTTTCTTGTGGGGATACATCAAAAATATTGTCTACCATACACCACCAATCACACCCGACAACACGAAGGAGCGAATCGGAACAGCTTTTAATTCCATAACTCCAAGCATGTTGAGAAAAGTAAAGGAGTTTTTCCTAGAGAGAGTTCGTTTATGTATTGAAAGGAACGGAAATCATTTTGAACATTTGTTGAAACGTTGAAGTTGCTCACTTATCAAGGCTGTGTTTGTTCAATAAAACAATGTTTTTGTTATTTACCTAGTTATTAACGTCTTTCAGTCATTGTTAAGCTGTGTTTGTTCAATAAAACGTTTTTGCTATTTGCCCAGTTATTAACGTCTTTCAGTCATTGTTAAGGAAAGCCTAGTCAAACGGTTGGATTATCTCGAGCAATAAAAGCTTTTCATCAAAACCTGCTCATAAAAAATCGAGTAAAAAATGACATAAAATTAATGATTAAATTAGAAAATCCTAAAAAAATAAAAAAGAGATAGATATAGAGAACCCTAATACAGTTTCGTAGGGAATTAAAATTAGAATAAAAATATGGTGATAAATACGGGGTGTTCCATTTAAAATAAGGAAGTTAATTGGCTTTAATATTGGTCAAAATAGTAACTGAGTTTTTATAGACCCAGTATAAATTTGTGATAATAACTTCAGTGGATTTTAAAGTTTGATGCTTTCAGTAAACAATGAAAAACATTTGAAAAAAATCCTCGAGTACGTAAAACAGAAAGTTCTTTTGAATTTCGATCTACATTCTCACAAATAATGAAATATCTCGACAACAGGTGGAGTTAGGTATAGGGACTATAACAGTAAGTGACCTTTATTTAGTCCACAGAATCGAAATATGCCATCATATATAGGGTGTTTCATTTAAATTTTCATAATTTTGATGCGTAAAATTTTTATGGACCACTCTGCATATTCGAAAATAATTTTAAAACGTGTTCCTAATGAACCTACACGATAATTAAAAAAAAGATTTCAAAAATATTTTACCATTTTTCGTATACAAACCGACGGAGCTTAGATGCCTCATCCTGTACATATATCAATCATCCTGTTAGTTCGTTATATGGTTTTTCTGATTTTCATAAAGTTTAAGCTTAAAAATATTACAAAAAATACGAGTAACAAATTTCAGTGTATGATAGAAAAGTACCACCAAATTGCACCAAATTATGGCGCATAATTATTTCGATACAATTGTTAGCTAAGTACTTGTACGTTGGCTAAGCTAACTTTAGGTTAAGCGGACACAGCCCTTAATTTTCTGTTAATGATAGCCGCATCAAATCTTTGTTTTATGGTAACAAATTAGCACAAAATTATGGCATAGGTTTAAAACGATTGTGCTGCATTGGTTGTGTTAACTTTAAGTGCGTCATCTACTTTGGTTGTTAATTAGATAATTAATTCTTTAACGTTTTACTATTTATTATTTCAAAAAATGTTGCTCAATTCAGTGGCCATTTCGGAATGTTTTGGTGTAAATAAAGCATATACCTCGCTACCTGCTTTATCAATGGTGATCATTCTCTCTTCATTTCACTTACTTTTATCTAGATTTGTAATAAACAGCTAACCTAAAAGTCTTATTATACTAATAATAGCATTAAACCCGGATGCTCGTTTTGAACCATTTAAGTAATGTAGTACGTATAGACTAACTTTATAAGGCACCTTAACTTTCTTGTGCTTACTACAGCTTCTTCTCCAGAAGTAAGTCAGGTTTAAAAAGTTTTGTCGGAGAGTCGGTTTCTTTCAGGCTCTCCTTTACTATCTTTAGTCATTTCTAAATAATGGTATCCTTGTTCTCCATAGCGATGTTGTCAAACGTAAAATGTAATTTAATAACAAATCAATATCAACCCCGTGTACTGTCAAATTTATTGAAAAATCTGGAATACTGGAACTGTGGCAGGATCTGTAACAAACAAAATACACCCACGTGCCACACAAAATTAAAAAATACCGAACGCGTTTCATTAGCTACGCTATCATCATCAGCGGTCGATCGCTAATCATAATAGCGAAGCTATTGAAACGCGTTCGGTATTTTTTTAATTTTGTGTGGTACTTGGGCGTATTTGTTTGTTGTCAAATTTATTGCTTGCTTCTTCTACGATATTTATCGAATTAAGCTAACTCCCCTTATTAAAAATTGTTCTTTTCAGAACGACTACATCTCATTCACGCGTCTTATAAGGTAATGATGAATAATTTCTAGAATCCTATGATTGAAGTTATTTTGTAGAATTTTGTATCTAATGAAGCTGAATCTGGTCCTGCAAACATAAAACGACATAGTGGAAAACACTTCAGCCGCAAGGAGAAATGCCTCATTATGAATATACTTAATTATTTCTTGGCCATAATGAATGTTAGTGCAGCTGTTACAGAAGCCAGCAAAGCTTTATGTTGCACAGAGCGTAGTAGTGCACAACTAAATGATCGTCTTCATATATATGACCGAAAGGAAAGGAAAGGGTCACGGATTTTATTCTCTCCCCAAGGGGGAGGGCGGGCTGCTCCAGCTTTCCGAGATCCTTCAGTCACAATCATGGATTCCCAGCATGCATACATACATACGTTACGTATATATTTATTGTGGGAATAAGGATGGATGTGGTCAGGATAGGATCGGAAGGAACGGAATTAGGGTTCTTAGGGGGAAAATGCTACCTCAGCATTCACCTAAGTTGCCGCACATGGTATGCACATACGCAGTGACCATGCCGCTAGATGTGTATGAGGAAAACCCCCTGCAAAAACTTCATACAAGGTAGACGGTAACGTGAATCGAACCTATACCTCACGAATGCTAAGCAGGTCGTGTCACCACTACGCTACCAGCTCGGTTATATATGACCAGAATATACAGTCAATTATTCGACGTATAGTGCACAATTTTTTCATTGAAAACATTCCACCAACGATTAATAGTATCCTTTCTTCCATTAATGGTGATGATGATTTACCAAATTTTAAACGCAGTACACTATTCAACCTTTTGAAAGATATAGGTTTTGAGTTTCAACAGATGCGACGCATGAGTACCCTTGTTGAACGTGATGACATTATAAGATGGAGGAATAAATACTTAAGATGCATCAATTAGTTTTTTTATTCGATCTCTAATTATATGTTTATAAAATAATGTCGTATTTCGCATGATTAACAACGTTCACTTTTTAGGTAAATATATTATACACACCGATGAATCATGAGTTAACGTGGGGCACACAGTTAGTAAGGCATGGTGTGACACCACTATTGAAAGTAGTCTCAGGCATTTGTTCAAGGGCTCAGTACAGGTTTAAAAACACCAAGTGGTCTGGGACCCCGATTTGCCTTAGTTCATGCCGGTGGCGATAATGGTTTTATTCCTGGTGCGGATCTTACTTTCCTCTGTAAAAATAACACAGCCGATATGCACAATGAAATGGATGCAGACATTTACGAGAAGTGGTTTATCATTCAACTCATTTCAAATACACCACCGAATTATCGTTATTGACGATGCTTCTTATCACAACAGGAAGGTAGAGAAGATTCCAACAATGGCGTGACGAAAAAGAACAAATGGTAGATTGGCGTAGTAAGAAACAAATGCCCATAGAAGCTAACATGTTGAAGCGAGACCTATTGGCTACTGTAGCACAAGTAAGGCATCTATGTGACAAGTATAAACTTGATGTTATGGTACAAGAAAGAGGTCATGAGGTTCTTCGTTTGTCTCCTTACCATTGCGAATTAAACCCAATAGGAATGGTGTGGGCAAAAGTCAAACATCCTATTAAAATGAATAAGACTTTTAGAGTTAAAGACATGGAGGAATTCATAAAATTTGGTTACGGAAAAGTGACGATTGAAAATTGGCAACATTATATAAGTCATGTAAAGATCGTTGAAGATAAGATGTGGGTAGCTGATAACCTTCAAGATGATATTGCAGACTTTATAATCAACGTTCCAGAATCATCATCCGAAGACCTAGAATCGATTCGAGCGATTAAACTGGATTAAAAAAATAAAAAATTTACTAAAATATTAAATAATTAAATCAAAATAAAATGTTTTACAGCGCCAGTCTCGTTATTTAATAGCCACGCTCCCTATATTATATTACAATGGAAATAAATGATGCAGCTATAATCTATCATTAATAAAATTGTTATTTTGTTTATATCCTTCTTTAGACAAAGGATAAAAAACATTTGCTTATACAGCTTCTTTCACAATCCCATGTACTGGGTAATCTGACCCATCATATTGCCATGTAATGTACCCCCATTACATATGCCTACTTCGATTTTCTAACAAATACAGTTCAAATATTCGATTTGTATGGATTAAGGGTAGTATTTTTGGTATATTCATAAGTACACTGCAGATTTATCTAAATTTGTATTTCATTGGAAATAGTTTTATTAATTTTGAGGTTAGACATTGTGTCTCTAGTACCGTAGATATGGTATTATTATAACCGTAATATTCTATTATAGGTGCAGTAATCTATTGGAATAATAAGTTTGGCACTGTTTTTCCATAAGCCCTATACTGAATTTGGAGGTTTGGACGTGCTACAGTGATAGGATTCTGAAATTGGCGTCCTGTGAACGTGGTAGTTTAATAATAATATATTTACGAAGGCTTTTGGGTAACCCTTATCAACCAAATGATGCAGTAACTTAACAAAATGGATTATTTAATCACCATGTTAGGACGCGAACTCACAAACCTATTATATATCAGAAGAAACCTTTCAGTAAAAATAGTAAACTTTAATTCAGATATGTAATTAAAAATTATAATAATTTAATTCAGATAATTTGCAAAGTCTATTCTGCGAAACGTTCTGGATGTCTATGTTGACTCAAAATAGGGATGTATAACGGTAAAATTAAAATTTTGTTACGCGTAGCGGCCCATTCAAATCCCGTCATCGCGGGATTATGGAACTACGACGCCAACGACGTGACGAGGCACAAGAGGCCAAAAATCGTGCTGTGTTGAGTGAAATGAAATATTATACCATGTAGTTATATGCCTTATTATTGTTACATATCTCAAGTTAGTTTAAGTTAGGTAAGAATGAAATGACATGTAGATACTATCCCATAAATATAGCAAGGTCCGATGAAGGTATAGGGGGTATACCGTAGTCCTACCGATTAAAATGAAAATGTTATGCGCCAATCACCGACCTGCGCTGCGGTAGTATATAAAATCTCTAATTACTTAAGGGAAAGAGAAAACTTTCTGTCATAAAAATGCATTAATTATATTATTAAGTAAGAAAATATATTTGCCACTGTGGTATAAATCCTATTTTTCTTGTGGATCATAGAATATGTCACAGATAATACTAAAAAAAATATTTAATGCACAAACGTGAGAGCACAAAACAACAACCACAGTTTAAAATGTGTAATAAAATTTAACATTATAATCCGTTTAGAGAAGGGATATTTCAAATATCGTAGTGACTTTACTTTAAACACTGGCGAGACACGCTCACCATTTTTAGGCAAAATCACTCATCGTAGCGGTAATTATGAAGTGAAATATAATTGTATGTAAACAGTAGGAAGTAAAAGTTGGCAACTTAAGTTGATATGCTTTGTAACCATGTCAGTATGGTTAAAGGATTTCTAACGTTAATTTTTTGAATATACTGATTCTCAAAAAAAAATTAATTCTTGTTTATTACCAGTATTTTCTTTTGATATCGGTAAATTTTGGTAACGAGTGAAAGTGCGAATGAGTGTGAGTGTGAATTATAGCGGTAGATTGAACGTTATTAGTATGTCATTTTATGAAAGTATGAATCCGGAACAGTAGTGTTCGGTAGATCTTAGTAAGTGGGCAGTGGTGTCGGTATTTCCTCTCCAAGGGCTGCTGTGGACTATCTCAAATGCAATCAGCAGAACATGGTGTTAAACAAGGATCACCCTCTGAACAATCTGGACTATAGCAGCCTTCAATACTTTATAAATAAAACCGTTTCTTTTAATACATTTGTTATTTATTATATTAATTGGGAAATCTTATTGGTCGCAACAATTTAGATCGTTGCAGAGTAAGTGTGACTATATTTGTATGTGCGCGTGCATGCGTTTGCATGTATCTGGACGTGTGCGGATGCGGGTGTGTGTACATGTGCGTGTGCGTGTACTTTTGTGTAAGCGTGTGCGTGAGAGTATACGTGAATACGTATGTGTGTTGTGTGAGCGCGCGCGTGTGTGCGTTAGGACAAATGTCCTAACTGAATTTATTGACACTTTGTATTTAAGGTCACCTTTAGAATATCTCGGGTTTTTTTGTTCATTTTGGTTAACAGCTTAAATGGAATGCTATTTAAAAATTATTAAATTGTAAGGGTTAGTCTATGTAATATTTACTCTTTTTCACAGCACAAAAATTGTCGAACGTATATTTTTTTGTTTTTTTGACAAAATTGTTCTTTAACAATTTTAAGAGATATTACTACTTACGAAGATAACTGTAAGGGTTATCGAAACGTTTAGATTGTATAATTTAAAATACACCATTAAAAAACCCAAAAAAGATAAGTATTTTATTATGTGTGATAATTAGAGCTCGGATTATATGCAAAATGCATATTCATTAATATAAATAAGCCATCAAAAATATTTTGTTTATATACGAATCGCATAATTTAAATTCGATTGACACCAACTTTATTTTGCATATTTACGTGATGTTGTGCATATTTTGCATATTTCACCCATTGCGTGCATTTTATTGCATATTTTTTCAATTTAAATTTTTTTTACAATAAAAATGAAAAATTACATTTATTCTATACATTCGTGAAGTTTTTCGCCGTTTTTTTTCTTCGTCCCATATTGGAGATTCAATGGCACTATATTAAATTATATGTATATAAATCTTTCAGTTTCAAATTTTCGATAGGTTATTGTTCTGAGGGCCATCGGCAATAAATTGCTATTATTGTTCGTTTGACTAATTACATGTGTTATCCAAATTCCAAATAGCAATTTAATGAGATTATTTCTATGAATGGGTGAATAGACCGGATACTTTAATGTTAATAAGCAATTGCAATATGCGTAATGCTTATATCAAAAGTTTAAAGATGTTTTTTTAACCTACTCAAACAAAAGAAATGAAAATGAAATTATATAATCCTATATATTAAAATAATCGGGTCATAAAATCGGGTAATAAAGGTAAATTTGTGTAGAAAGAAACAACGGGGCCAGAATTTGATTTTAAGATTTTAATTTTTTTACAAATTTGATTTAAATTCTGCAAAAGTCTAGCACCCGACGCTAACATTTTAAGTTTGTTTAAAAAGAAACAATTTCAAATCATATGTTTACCGCAAAATTATGCGGAGGAAAAGCAATAATTAATAATTTTCTTTTTTATTATTCTGTTAGTTAATCTCATTAGTCATTTGTCATTAATATTATAATTATTGTTTTATATGTATTGTATATGTATTATTGTAAAAATAAATGTATAAAAATATTTTTTTTATTATTGTGAGTAAAATTTAGTGCATATGCTGCATATTTTTGTGCATATTTTACAGAATCAAGTGCATATTTAAAGATTTTAGATGCATATATATGCACATATTTTAACTAATTTTCGTGCATATAAATCTAAGCTCTAGTGATAATGGTGCAAGTTTACATTTTCATATTTCTTTGTAAATGTTCTTGATACGCAACAATAAGATTCGAAACGGGATATTTTTGAGACGAAGGCGGCTTTGGAATCTTTTTTGTTCAACTAAATGTCCAAGAACGACGTTACCTATTTTCATTATGATCGTATTGCAAAGGAGGTTGGATAATTATCCTAAAAAAAATGTAATAATTTCATTTCACTTAATTTTCAACTTAGGTAGGTAAGAAGGTCGTGTGTTGTTCCACACTAGATTTTGTTATGCTTGATATTATGTAACCACTTGTTTTGTAAATTCGGTTTACTGTATTTAAATCCATTACAGGATCTGGAACTGTGGCTCGAATCTTTATTTTATCATACCATGTTTGCTTTTAATGTCTAAAAAGCTCAGTCATCTTTTTCGTATATTGAGATATTACAATCAGCTTTAAATTGTTTTTGGCTTGCAACGTAGTAGGAACTACAGTGTAACACGACCGTTTGTTAATATTTAATTGTCAAAATAAATTTCAATGTGTCACTGTGCTACAGTTTAGAAATGCTTTTAAAATGTATTGCAGTCTATCAGCTCAACTAACGGACTATTTTCAGTAGAAAAAACATTAATTTACAGATTAATGGTGGTACCAATACAAAATTTAACACTCTGTTTTAGCCACTGTTTGAAGTTGTCACGGTAATGAGTATTAAAATCACTATATAGAATAAAGTACCGCGATTGGCATCCCATTTGTGGCTAAAATTGGGCGCCAACTTCAAACAGAAGTGAACAAGGATCGTTCAACTACTATGAAACTTTATTGTGAAAATGAACAAATTGTTACCTAATTGAAACAAATACCATGCATTGGTTTAAATTATTTATTAAATGGCATTTTTCATTGCAAGTGTCCGACTACTTTTGAAGGATCCTTTAATTGTATTTTTTGCATTCTCTCCTCTAACAGTGAAAAATCGCCTACATTTAATGAATATTTTTGTACAGTTATAAATAATATCATGACATTGTGGAATGTTATTTACCAAAGTAGTGTTGTCTTGATATACTTTATCTAAGAAACATGTCTGTCTATAGCATTGCCTAGAAGATTTTTCTCTTTCCATCAATTCTTTTCGTTTCAAATGCTTCTTCAGAAAAATGCAACGAACATAGTACTTTTATAGTATTCATTTGTGAAATAAAGTATTGTGAAAACTTACGTCGCATATTTTAGAGTTATCATTTACATCTTGTTTCCCTATTAGATGCATCCAAATACTGCGTCGTTCCGCGTCTTTTCATGGCAAAAATAAAAAACAATATCCAAATTCAATAATTACCTGTAGGGAAGCGATGTAATCTTTCACGTCGGCGACAAACACAACTTGGCATATTTACTGTTTTCCAGCACAATTCCCAACTTCCAAAGCTCTCCACGTGCACACGTTCGCGACTAACAGAGCGACTAATAAAATAACCAAAACCAAAGTCAGTTCATTTTGACAGCTTGGTGTTCGGTCGTTTGACGCGTTTCAAATGCACGTCATATTCTCTGTCAGGCATCCATGTTGTGGCCAGAAAATGTAGTTCTCTCTCTCTCTAGCACATTGGAACATGCATTTGCGGTACTTTATTCTATCTAGTGAATGAGTATGACTCGCAACTGACATCTATGTATGCTTAGGAAAATTAACGTAATATAAGCTATACATACCCACACTATAATTTAGTAGTAGATTTGGTATACTGTGGTAGTAAGTAGGTAGTTAGCAAAAAAATAATTGTCAATGAAATGGCAGCTGGGGGTAACAATCTAGAGGAAATTTTTGGATTATTTGCTAAATTTGGTGACAGTAGGAATGATGGAACAACTATAACTCTTACAAATGCAGATAAATGGATGAAACAAGCAAATATTATTGATGGAAAGAAAATTACAACAACCGATACAGGAATTGCATTCAATAAGCTGAAGTAAGGTCTAACGAGACGCATTACAACGTAACATTACTGATTGTAGATCAAAAACAATTACGTTTGAAGAATTTAATGAATATATTGAAGATTTAGCAAAATCTAAAAAAATGGACGTTGAAGATATCAAGAAAAAACTTCTTGCATGTAGTGCGCCTGGTAAAAATCACCCAACGGTAATATCACGTATCAATGGCATACGATTTATTTCTAATACTTTCCGTCTACGTTTCATGTGTTGGAAATGATAGTTTCTGCTTAATCACTTTATGATTTTAAATTTCATATTTTAATTCCGCTAAACAAAGTTACCTTAGCCACAGAAGTACAAATGTGTATTTTTTAGGAAGCTGTACATGCAGGAGCAGTCGATCGACTTACAGATACAACACAGTATACTGGGACACATAAAGAGAGATTTGATGAAAGTGGGAAAGGTAAAGGGAAAGAAGGTAGAGACGTTATATCGAAAAACCAACCTTATTAACAATACGTACTATAAAACTCATAAGTAAACATTTTATTAGCCCTTACTCTGGTTTATTACTTTTATCTTAAATGAGATTTCCACATGTATACAGCTTTTCGTTCAACTTACCAAGTAGTTAGATAACGCAGATTGAAATATCTTGGAGAAAAAAATGTTCTTATAGTTATTAAGGTATCAAGGGCATTATGAACTAAATAACGCACCAGGGCGTTGTGTTCATAATGCCCGTGGTGCCTTCAACGTTTTATGTCATACTTGATCATATGCATAATAATTGAAAGAAATTGCAAACGGTGATGATTAAAACAGATAACAATAATAATTTTATAATTTTCGCGTCTATCCATGATCGAAATGGCGAACGAAGCTGATAAATTGCCAGAGAATATTCTAACGAGAGCCGCGAAAGAGAATGGAGCAATCGTGCCGAAAAAGTCGAAGTTCTGTTATGAAAAAGAGTACGTTGATTTTGAGAAATAGATGAAAAGTAACTTGGTGAAGATAATTAATGAAACCGTGATGTTAGATTACTTCCAGGAGTTGGTATTTTTACATAATATTTTAAGTCATTTGCTTGAAATATTGGTTTACAGTCAGAATCATATGCTCCCAATTCGCTTTGGACGAAATTTTCAATGTTACGCAAAGAATTGATGGTAAAAAAGAAGATTAAGAGTTTCGAAAAATTTGTGCAGCTACAGGGATTTTTAAAACAAGTTCAGAAAGGCTATCGTCCAAAGAAATCAAAGGTCCTTACTCGCGAACAGGTTGTCGCATTTCTTACAGAAGCACCTGATTTGCAGTATCTGATGCATAAGGTAAATGTTATGTTATAAAGAGAACATTTGACCATAGACTTCGTGTGTTCCAGCTTGCATTGTTGATGGGTATATTCAGAGCATGCAGACGGGACGAGCTCGTGAAGATGCGGTTTACAGATGTGCGAGATGTGGGAACGCATATAACTGTAGACATCCCTATGACTAAAACTGATAAAGGAAGAAGTTTCATTATTATTGAGGAATCAGAAATGAAAGCATTGAACCTAATGCGGAATTACATATCTCTGCGACCTGCAGGCGTGTCTGATGATAGATTCTTTTTATGTTTTCGGGGAAACCGTTGCACGACGCAGCTTGTGGGTAAAAACACCCTTGGAAGTATACCTTGCAAGATTGCAACATATTTAGGGTTGCCCGAACCTAAAGCTTATACAGGACATTGTCTGCGACGTACAGGTGCCACTCTCCATTCTGATGCTGGAGGTAGCATGACAAACTTGATGAAGCTGGGAGGGCGGCAGAGTCAAACAGTGGCAAAGGAGTATGTAGATGACAATCATTGCTTGCAGCAGAACAACGCTTGTTTCGTAGCTGGAATGCGTACAAGTACCTGTACTGAAGTAAACACATGTCGATCATGCAAAAAAGTAGATCACCAAGAACTAATGAATCGATTAATCTTAGAAAATCTATGATTCAAGCTGGTATGCAGTTCTCTGGAGAGTTTCAGAATTGTTCTTTTTATTTCAAAGAATAGCAGTATTTAGGATAATTATTACTTATTAAGTTATTATGAAAATGTATTATTCGATAAATTACTCTTGTATCTTTTATTTTTGAAGATTTTTTCTTAGACTTTTCGTTTCTCCATTTTAGTACAGATTCATTAGTCCATATTAGTGGGCGTTTTAGAAATAACGCTCTCGGGCATTATAGAAATAACGCCCGTTGCTATTTAGAATTGCGGTTGTCATGTTAGGGTGTATTATTTCCTAATTAATGTGTCTTGATTCAGGGTTATTATGACTGAATAATGATGAAGTATGACATAAACGAGTTTTCGAACTTTTATTAACCATGTTTCCAAGGAGATAAAAAATCCACTTTTCATTAATGCTCATTTGCAATGCAAAGGTTAAGAATACCTAACATTATGTATGGATCAAAATCCATGATAACGATTATTGTTACGGAATTTTAAGATAAACTTAATGTTAAGTGTGGATTGACTTTTGCGGGCCAAATGGGTATGTTATGTAGAACCCGATTCTGTAATAAGAATTTTAAAATTACGATACACACATACAAGCATACAGAATTGTTTAGAGAAAAGCTAAATGGAAATTGAAATATGTATATGAGTGGTTAGTTGTAGCAGCAGCGCTGTAGATTGTAATTATTTTATTATTATTGATATGAAGTTAAATCTAAGGAACCTAAAACGATATTGTTAATGAAATAAAGATTTTAAATTCTGTTTTTTTAATAAATTTTCAATGAGTTTTATCTCATTTGCATGTCTCATCTAAGAAAATGCACACCAACCGCTAATGGTTGGTATGTTGTGTGTTTTGGACAAAATATCACAATGTTAACTTATTCGGACGTACAACGACCAATCACTATACGTACGTCATTGTCCATGTACAGTACGCTTCAATTTTTGCATCAGCTAGACCTAGTAAGACTGTAGAGGGACACCTTTATGCAAAGTATGGTGTGAACTGCTTTGAGATACTCCGAATTGCTGTAAAGATCTTGGAATTAACAAAACAGGACTATCGGGAGACTTTAATAAAATTATGTTACTAGCATTCATGTTTAAGCATAACTCCCTACACCTGATGCTTGTCCCCTACGGAATGATGTGCTGTTAATTCATCTCCCTACAGTTTTTAAAGTGGTGCGAATTGTAAATACACTAACTTCGCGATTAACTCAGATTTGTTACCTTGCGTGTGAATAGAAGGGGGGCACTTGCGCCTTCATTTTGTTTTTTGTGACGTCACAGGCCCCGCCAACTTCCCGACCACGTGGAGGACGTATTTTGACCTTGACGCCCACGTGGGGGCGTGGTTTGACCTAGAGGCTGATCTAGGGCTTGACCTTGACGGTCACGTGGCGGAGTGATTTGACCTTTAGGTTGACCTTGAGGTTGACCGTGGGGCCTGGCATTGGAATTGGCCTTGGGCTTGTCCTTGGAGTTGGTCTTGGGGTAGCCAAGGTCAGAACCAAATCTACTTGTTAGTCATGTTCAAAACCTAACCTAATGGGCGGGAGATTTGAATTTGAATAAGGGACCCTAGCCTTGTAAGACAGGTAGGTAAGACAGATAAAGTAAGGTTAAACCGTATTATTGATATCCTATAGAAGCGGATGGCCTTGGAATTTTTAAATTTAACACGTATTTATGTCTATTAATCTCTCTCATCTGACATGAAGTTTAAATGGCATTCTCACATAGATAACTGTTTTTGTTTTACAGCGTGATTTTATTTTTCGAAATGAGTTTATTATGAAAGACGCTGCATAATTATTCTAAAAATGTTATTAAAATTATTACAGATAGCGTAAGGTAAGTCTAAAAGTAATTAAATGTGATTGAAGATTGTTAAACCGTATTATTGATATCTTACAGAAGCGGGTGTCCTTGGATTTTTTTTAAGTTAACTTGTATTTATGTCTATTAATATATCCGACATAAAGTTTAAACGTCATTCTGACATATAACTAACTGTTTGGGTTGTTTATAAAATAGGCTGCATAATTATCCTAAAAAAATGTTATTGAAATTATTACAAATACCGTAAGGTAAGTCTAAAATTAATTAAATGTGAATGAAAATGGTTAAACCGTATTATTGATATCTTATAGAAGCGAATGGCCTTGGAATTGTTTAAGTTAACATGTATTTATGTCTATTAATATCGATCTGACATGAAGTTTAAATGTCATTCTGACATAGATAACTGTTTTTGTTTTACAACGTGATTTTATTTTTCGTCATGAGTTTATTATAAAAGAGGTTGCATAATTATCCTAAAAATGTTATTAAAATTATTACAAATAGCGTAAGGTAAGTTTAAAAGTAATTAAATGTGTATGAAAATGATTAACCGTATTATTGATAATTGTTATTAAAATTATTACATTTCTTTTAATTTCCATTTTGAGGATTGTGACCCTGCCTATACGAATTTTACTTATAACATGCTTTTAAATGATTTTACCTTGAGAATGTAAAAGTCACCTTCAACGGCATTGTGAATACATAAAGTTGTTTCTATTTTTACCTTGAGATATTTTTTTTCTATTGTTACTGACCCAAAGTGTTGATAATATAACCTAATGTACTTTCAATTTTTGAGTTAATTACTATTGGCAACTTGTAAATTATATAATTTTTTATACAATCTAAAGTGCGTAAAATTGTTTTTTATAAATTTAGTGTTTGATCCACTAATTATATTAATATGATTAAAACTCATTTCAGAAGAGGATGATTCAACCTCTTGCTACTGGGTTGATGGACCTGAACCCTGTTGGTCCCGCTGCAGCCCTTGTAATGTACTCACTCATAAAATGAAAACAACAGTAGAAAATTAAAAGTCATACCGTTATCATACGCGAATCCACCGCTGCTGCTGAAGTTTCCAACACCTCCTCCATGTTTACTTGATGCAATAAAAATAATTAAAAATACTTAAACATAAGACAAACATACTTATATGAAAATGTAAACTTTCACCATTATTACACATAATAAAACACTTACAGTAAGTGTTATCGAAACGTTTAGATCGTATAATATAAAAATACACCATTAAAAACCCAAAAAAGATAAGTATTTTATTAAACATATACTTACATTCCACCAACTCTCCGTACAGCCTCCACAAAATTGTTATAAATCTCTATCGAATCGATAGTGTCATTTTCAAACACTACCTTATAATTAGTCATATTGTATGCTTTTTTCAACACCTCTTCGGTTAACATACCGCCAAGGAACAAATCCAAAATTTGATTAACATTTAAAAACTCCATAACGATGATAACATAATGCTCAGATGTACGTATTTATAGCATCTTTTCCAACGCCTAATTAAGCCATTGGAAATTCTCAAGGCCAAATTACGTGGAAAAGCACAGTCATGGTAGGTTCTGAACTTGGCTTGACTAAAGTAGATTTGATTCTGAACTTGGATACCCCAAGGTCAGTTCCAAGGTCAGGCCCAAGGTCAAACTATGCCGTCCACGTGGGCGAGCACAACACCTAATTTAAGAATAATCTCATACCTACGTAATAATAGTGGTAAATAAAGGCTGTATATTATCCTTTACATGTGTTTAAATTGTAATCACCATCGAATGAGCGTTATTGTTATTATGAGCCAGCATCAGGGACATTAGATGTTTTACTGGTTTGTTAATAAACCATTACAATATATTCGTTAAATGTCGCTTTGTTTACCTTTTTTAATATCAAAAATGATCCTATTGTTTTCTTTCTTTTTAAGCTACTAATATAGCACGTGTTTTAAATCATAACAGTTATAAATTTTATGAATGTGAAAATGTTTTGCTGTTTATTAAAGAAGGTAAGATATTCCACATCAATAACCAATTTTACGTAATTAAGATTGTTAAACCTGATGGAATTATATAATTTACAAGGTGCCGATAGTAATTAACTCAAAACCTGAAAGTAGATTTGGTAATATTAATAACTCTTAGGCCAGTAACAATAGAAAAATAACTCAAGGTGAAAATAGAAACAACTTTATATATTCACAATGCGGTTGAAAGTAACTTTTACATTCTCAAGGTAAAATCATTTAAAAGCATGTTGTAAATAAAATTCGTATAGGCAAGCAAATTAAAAGAAATGTAATAATTTTAATAACATTTCTTAGGATAATCATGCAACCTCTTTTATAATAAACTCATTACGAAAAATAAAAACACGCCGTAAAACAAAAACAGGTATCTATGTTAGAATGAAATTTAAACTTCATGTCAGGTCGACATTAGTAGACGTAAATACATGTTAACTTAAAAAATTCCAAGGTCACCCGCTTCCATAAGATGTCAATAATACGGTTTAAGCATTTGCATTCACATTTAGTTGATTATAGACTTACCTTGCGCAATTTATGCTTGTTTTATAAGGCTAGCACCCCTTACTCAAATTCAATCTTCCCGCCGAGTAGGCCCTGGCCTTGGCTACCCCAAGGTCAACTCCAACGAAGCCCAAGGCCCCAGGTCAGTTTCAAGGTTAAACCCTAGGTCAGTCTCAAGGTCAAACCATGCCCCCACGTGACTGTCAAGGTCGAAATACGTCCTCCACGTGGGCGGGCAATGGACGGGGCCGTAATGTCACGACAAGAAAAATGGCGGCGTAAGTGCCCTTCTTCAACGCGTGTGCGCTTTAATTACTTATTTATCGTTATTTGCATATTTGTTACTTACACTTGACACTTGTAAAAGTGATGCTTGAATGGTTTCCATGTGTGTTTAACTTAACCTGATTATACATGTATATGTACTTATTACTTCGTTTGTGCATAATTTATCTTTTTTGTTTTTTGTCTTTCACGTTGTTTGTCACTTTAAACCACTGTATTTTAGTACTTTTTGTATTTATTACGCTAACTTCCTTGAAGATTTAACTTTCTAGTTTAAGTGAGCGTGTGTGCGTGGGTACGTGTGTGCGTGTGTGCGTGTGTGAGTGTGTGAGTGTGTGCGTGTGTGCGTGTGTGCGTGTGTGCGTGTGTGCGTGTGTGCTTGTGTGCATGTGTGCGTGTGTTCATATGCGCACTTTCTCGTGAGAGCCCGCGTGTGTGCGCGTGTGTGTACGTGAGTGTGAGTATGCGTGCGTGTACGCGGGTGTACTTTCGTGTGTGTGTGCGTTCGAGCGCGTGTGCGTGCGTGCGTGTGTGTGCACGTGTGTGCGCGTGTGTGTACGTGAGTGTGAGTGTGTGGGCGTGTGCCCGCGTGCATCAGCGCAAATCCGAGTGTGGCCGCGTGTGCTCGCGTGTTTCTGCGTGTGTCCGCGTGCGTGCACGTGTGTCCCCGTGTGTGAGTGTGGGTGTGGGTGTGGGCGTGGGTGCGGGCGTGGGCGCGGTCGTGCGCTTGCGGGTGCGGGTGCGGGTGTCGGTGTGTGCATGTTGTGTGTGTATGTCTGTGTGTGTTTGTGCGTGTGTGTGTGTGTGTGTGTGTGTGTGTGTGTGTGTGTGTGCGTGTGCGTGCGTGTGTGCGTGCGTGGGTTTGTGTGTGTGCGTATGTGTGTTTCTTTGTTAGGAGGGTTTATTAGAGGCCAGTTTTTAATTTTTATCAAATATTTCTGAAACAGTTGTATGTTCAAGAAACCAATATATACCGATATATAAACGTAATTATGATCTATACAATTATTGGACGACGCGTAGTTAGTCGGGAAAAAATCCTAAGTTGGAATTTGTGTTAGTTCAAAGTTTTGCAATGTTTGTATAATGTATAATTATTTTAAAAAAATTATTATTAAAATTGTTTCAATTTTTTAAATTTCCATTTTGTGGGCTGAGAGATCGTGTGTTGATCCGCACCAAATATTTTATTGGTTGTATTCGCGTACATGGTGTTGGACATTTTGGAGTTTAAGAGTTTTAAGTGTTTTTTTGTGAACTTGTTTAGCCATTTTTAATTTCTTTCTAAGCAAGAAAGTATTGCTGTCAAAAGTAAATCGAAAAAAAGGAGTTACGTTATTTTGATGTTTTACGACTTACTGAACACAAAAAAACTTTTTCAAAATGTCTGTATGTGTCTGTATGCCTGTGGTCACTCGCCAGCCGAAATTATACGGACGATTTTGATGAAAATTGGAATGAACGCCTACGAGACAATTATGTCGACAAAACAAGCTTTTAAACGCAATAGATATACTGGGCGTAAATATAAGGGTGTTATTTTGGAGCCAAATTATCAAATGTTAATATAGAAGATTAAAATTCAAGTCATCAATTTCTAGCATGAAATGCAATTTTTTTCAAATTTCAAAATTGAATATGGCCTCAGTTACAGTCACATATACATTTTTTTTTGTAGAAATATATATTTCCGATACCGTTCAAGATATAAAAGAATTGGAAATAGATATGCGTAGTTAAATAAAGGTTCTTTAAAGAGATTTCTTTACGTAATAAATTATGGTATAAATTCGACTACATTTGAAGGGTCAAACTTAAGCAATTATTCAAAATTGATTTATTCAAAATTCTCTCCAACAATTTTTTTTTTGTTTTTTTTATATTTTCTAATATAGGAGATATGAATTTTCAAATATTTTAACTTTCTAACTATTTTGTTTACAAACCTGGGATTTTGGAAATAAACTTTGTTCATTTGCGCTAATGAAATGATACTATCCTGATGAAAGCACTACTTCCGGCTTTTCCAGAAATTGATAACATTCCTGGTATTGCTAGTATAACATACACATATTCTTATTTTATTTGAAAGGGAGCGAAATTTTCTTTTAAATGATATGAAACAGTCCCTAGCTATTTTGAAAGATAAGCGAAATATGTATTTTTAACTTTCAATCTACATAGACATATGTAGGTATAGAACGTTATGCAATCGACCTTTTTTCACTATCGCTAAGCGACTTATTAGCTCATTTTACAACGTGTGGCCAAGTTTCGTCATGATTGGCCATGGCGTCTGGGTGTGTCGGTGAGGGGGGGTTTATTAGGGTCAGTTTTTGGTTTATATTATATATTTCTAAAACAGCTGAATATTTCAAACATATAAAAATACCCCATATATTTTTTAGTATCTTGCAAGAAAGTTCTGTAATGCACTAGCATTCACCTAGTTTTAATTGATTTACAACTTTTAGTCTTCTTTTGTGCAGTTTACATTGTGAAACTGATAATACTCAATCGAAATATTCGTGCTGTCAAAGTTCTTAAAGTTTGAACAATGTTTGTGTAAGTCATTTAATGACATGAAAATAGTATATTACATACCGAGGCGGAAACTGTTCCATTTCTATCGAGGTGAACTAGTTCTCGAGACAGGGGAATGGTACTTTTGTACAAGCAACGTTATACAGTTCAAATCACAAAATTTTGGAACACATCAAAAGTTTCATTTTGCATTGGAATTGCAATTACGTGTTGCCGTTTATTGTATGGTATTACCGTTGTATGACTAGTACCAGGCGCATTACATGCCACAAGTTTGTTCTTTATTTCGGCAGGATCCATATTTTTAGATTTTGCTAAATCGTCGATATATGCATTAAATTGCACGGCTTCTCGTTTAATATTGAAGGTCGTGACAAAGCGACTTTTAATTTTTACTTTAATGAGAAGCCATAAATGTTATGCTTACCATTTTTCTATTGGTTTTGTCGTTACTTGTTATCAATCATTCACTTACTAAATATGCCTATTAAAGAAAACTTGTTTGTTTCCAGCTATTGCTTGCGTTCACTCACCATCTACGCACGTGAGAAAAAATGGTTGAATACTCTTTATCCTTTATTAAAATTGGTAAGTTGTCAATTTGCCATTGATAGTTTAAATCGATAGTAGCTCCCCCACAGGTTGTAAAGTGGTCCATTACTGACCGCTTCATCTCATTACTGTCTCCTTGTTATTTCTGACCGCTTAAAGTAAACCCGTAGAACCATTCACTTTTCAACCTTTAAAGGATTAGAAAAGCGGTATGTTACAAACTAATTGTGAATAAAATATATTATTGTAGTTAAAAATAATTGTATCTTGTTTGAAATAAGTTATTAACTTTTGTTTATAAATTTTATACAATACACGTGTCAAATGTGTTTCATGCATGTGAATTGCAATTTTGAATAAAGGTGCATGATTTAAAGTAGAACGATCTCACAAGGGAAGTAATATCAAAATTAAACTTCACGCGCGTGTGGAAAATACCTTCTCCCAAGTTGTATGAGGGCTCTGTTACGGCTATCAAATTTAAAGTCCCTAGATTAACAATCAAATTTAATAGAGTATTTACTTTTCCCACCTTCTTTGATTTATTTCCAGACATGATGTATATTGGATTAGTTAATTTGTCAGTTGGCAAAAAAACAAAAAAAATTGACAACAAAAAAATGGCAGCTGGGGGTCATAATTTGGAACAAGCTTTTAGTTTATTTGCAAAATTTGGTGATACTAAAAATGACGGAACAACTATAACTCTTACAAATGCAGACAAATGGATGAAACAAGCAAATGTTATTGACGGCAAAAAAATTACTACAACTGATACTGGAATTGCGTTTAATAAACTGAAGTACGTGCTGTATTAATAATTCACTATTAATAACATTCATTTTAGATCAAAAACAATTACATTTAAGCAATTTAATGAATATATCGACGATTTAGCAAAATCTAAAAATATGGATCCTGCCGAAATAAAGAACAAACTTGTGGCATGTAATGCGCCTGGTACTAGTCATACAACGGTAATACCATACAATAAACGGCAACACGTAATTGCAATTCCAATGCAAAATGAAACTTTTCTTAAATTCCTAAATAAGACTGTAATATAAGGTAACATAATTTGATAATATACATCCTTATTAGCCTTTTACAAAGTATCTCTTTCTTGATATTATGTACAAATTATCTGTACAAAATTATTTGCACGGTTTTGCAAAATTGTCCAATACAAAACTTTAGACTTTAGTAAAATTAACCATACTTTCTGTATTTAAACCTTTGAAAATAAATATTTGCATGCTTAGAGTACAATTTAAGTAACTTGTGGTATTTTTTAGGAGGCTGTACATGTCGGAGGAGTGGATCGACTAACAGATACCTCTAAGTATACAGGATCACACAAAGAACGATTTGATGAAAGTGGAAAAGGTAAAGGAAAAGAGGGAAGAGAAGATATAGCAAACGATTCAGGTTATGTTACTGGTTACAAAAATGAAAACACATATGATAAAACTCATAAATAAATGCAATTACCCCCAGACTTAGAGAATTGTTTTGTATTTCTAACATGATTTGGTCAACTGCGTTTCTGACAAACACTCCTTACCAAGGATTTGGGGGATTGGGGAATGCAATAAATAAATAAATAAATAAACTTATCTTATATTCATCAGTCAAGATTACCTACTTATATATATATATATATATATATATATATATATATATATATATATATATATATATATATATATATATATCGCTCATTTGCAAGAATAGTGACACATCTGAAAATCTCCCAAAATTGGGATAATACTTTAAAACGACCTTAAATCAGTCAATAAATATATTGGAATAGTGTCACATCTAAGCTTTAACACCGCACTGCTAGATGGCACAAGTGTCGTTATTCTTTCTACTTGAAATCCATATGTACGTTTCGGAAACATAGACACATTCAGTATTGCTCCTATCTTTGTGACGTGAATAGCGCATATATTTTCGGAATAGTGACATATCTCAAAAGTATTATATCGGTAAGTATCGAATGAATACAATATTTTAGGCAATAGTGTCATATTTATGAGTTATGTCGCTGTAGTAGATAATTTTTCAAAAGCTATCCTTAAGTATATTGGTCACATTTCTTAATGTGTCATTGTTGCTGACATATTTTTTTAAATGTTCTCTAGAAATGTGTTATGCATTAGTGTTACATTTCGTTTTATGTCTTTATATCATAATAACCTTTATTTTTGTGTGTGATATTTTGTCTTGTGTCATTGTTGAATTTATTACATGTACCTATTGATGAAATATTTCATATTATTATGTTATAATTATAAACTTGTTTTAGTAATGTTTTCAAGCCGGTTGAAACGTATAATGAACAATTCCAAAGCAGGGGTCTGTGAGGAAAATACAACCAGTGAATCTCGCATTTCTTTAAAAGGTTTGGCAATTTTAGTATTTACTTTGAATAGCAATTTTTGACTAGATATTTTAAATTTGCAGGAAATGCAAAAAAACATAATACGCAACTTAACAAATATGAAGCAGCGTTGTCCTGTTTATCTGATATTAGCATGGGGGGTACTGAAGGAAATCAAGCTGCAAATCACCAAGAAAAGGGTACTTAATTTACTTTTCAGTTTCTTTGTTTTGTAAATTTTAGGTAAATGTTATTTTGATATATTCCTAACAAAACGTAAAACGTTATTGTCTTTATAATATTAATTTGTGGGTCTGTTTTGAAATTTTAGAAAGTGTGAACGTTCCCGTAATACTTAACGTTAGTGAATTTGAAGCAGAAAATTTTTCTCAGTCGTCTTGTATTTCTGTCACCGTTAATTTAGAATATGAAACTATCACTCTAAAATCAATTTCTGAAGCAATATTACCCCGTAGAAGTGCTGAACAAAACAGTAAGGATTATTCTTTATTATTGTTAGGCTCTCTACATTTAATTTGCCTTGTAGCAAATTTTAATAGTGATAACATTTTGCAATTTTCAGAGAGCTCAGGTATTGCCTTAGAACCCAGCATTACCTATTCTTCTGACACTACTTTAGAGAAAGTTGACTAATAATAGCGAAGGTCTAAGTTACCAAGAGAAAATGAGTGATGGCTCTCCTGTTAATTTCAAAAGTATATTTGTTCATTTTTGTACATTTTATATAAGTTGTTACAAAATATTCTGAATGCAGGTAACACAAGCATTCCGTCAGCTGAATACACTGAAGATTCTGATGATTCAGTGAAAGATGCAGACTATGTAAATGATTCTTTAAGCTCCTCAACGTCTGCTTCTAGTTCTACATGTTCTACATGTAGTGATGATTCTGAGAGAAACGAGACAAAAGATGCAGTTGAAAATGGCAAGGAGAATTCTAAGATGCGTGGCAAGAAAACGAAGCTAGGCCCAGAAAATTGGAAGAAAAATGTGGCAAAGAAGTTAAGAAATATTGGAGACGCATATACCAACACTAAGAGTAAAAAGACCTATCCCAAAAGAAAATTACAACCACCCTGTGATGAGAGATGTAAATTAAAATGTTTTAATAAAATATCCGGAGAAGAACGTTCTAACATTTTTAAAATGTATTGGGAATTAGGGAATGTACAACGACAACGCGACGTTATTAGTGCATGTATGACAACTGTGAAACCGAAGTATAGATATACCAGAGAAGGCAGTACTAGACGACCCAATAACGCTTTTTATTTTGATGTCAAGGACCAGCGAATTTGTATTTGTAAAAAGTTTTTCAAGAATACTTTGTCTATTAATGATCGTCCTATCAGGACAGTACTGAGCAAAAGAGACCTAAATCATCCGCAATTTGTGCAAGAAGATCTACGTGGTAAACATAGAAATCACCATAAACTTGACGAGGAGATAAAACAAAGTATAAGGCAACACATCGAATCAGTACCTCGGATCCCAAGTCATTATTGTCGCTTAAATACAAACCGTGAATTTATTGAGGGTGGATTAACGGTGGCCGATTTACATAGATCTTATAAAAAAATGCAACATGAAGCTCAGACGGCAACAGGAAATTATGTTTTGTATCATAAAATTTTTAATGAAGAGTACAACATTTCCTTTTTCACGCCGAAAAAGGATCAATGCGAGTTTTGCGTTTCTTACCAAACCGCAAGTGAGGTTGATAAAGAAACAATGAAAGATAAATTCGAAGCACATTTGCAGCAGAAGGAATTGTCGCGTATTGAAAAACAAAAAGACAAAGACTCTGAAAACTTTGTAGCAGTGTACGATTTGCAGGCAGTGCTACCTTGTCCGAAGGGTCTCACTTCTTCTTTCTATTACGTTTCAAAGTTAAACGTCTTTAATTTTACAGTTTATGATATTAAAACTAACGCAGTTGTTTGTTATGTTTGGAATGAAGCAGAAGGTCATCGAGGCGCAAATGAGATTGGCTCATGCATACTAAACCACTTAGAAGATTTAAATAATGCCTTTGCCAATGAAACTGATGTTATTTTCTTTTCCGACAATTGTGCCGGGCAGCAAAAACAATTTTTGTTGTCTTTGTATACGTATGCTATCAGAAATTTGCAAAATATCAAGAGCATAACTCATAAATATCTTATAACCGGGCATACGCAAAATGAGGGGGATAATGCGCATTCCCTCATTGAAAGAAATGTAAAGAAGCATTTAAAATCTGGACCGATCTGTGTGCCTGAACAGTATATAACCCTTATTAGAACAGCCACATGAAGACTTTTATGACTTAAAATATTTAGCAAATTCAACAGGTTTCGGTACTTTGCCCAAATCATTTAAACTTTCTGAGGTTCAGATATTTAAAATTGAAAAAAACGACCCATTTACACTATTTTTCAAGAAAACTTTTGATCAGGAAGAATTTGAAACAGTAGAGATTGATAAAGGCAGAAGCTTCAAAGAAAAAGGCACAGGTAAAAGTTGCTTAATAAAGGCGTATAAAAATAAAATTGGTGTAACTGACAATAAGAAAAAAAGCTTGCTTTCCTTATTTAATGAGACTGCCAACAAGAAAGGAACAGCGATTCCAAAATGTTACAAAAATTATTATTTGAATCTTTAATAAATTTTTTGGTATGACGTTTTCCGATTATTAGACAGTAAGGTATAAAATTCCTATGTGCTTTGTTTTATTTTGTAAGTTTTCTTTGATAGTAAGAGTAAGTTTTGTTTTGTTCGATTGCAAACTCTGTGAACTTTATTGCAAGAATAAAACTTATTTCAACATTTTGTTTTAATTTGATTTTTTTTTCAGGTTTATGAGAAACAATGACACATATACAAAGTAGGTCAAAACATGATTTTTTTTTTATTTAACATTAATGATGACTAAGGCCTACTCCAGAATGCTCTAAACTTCATACTTTGACAAATTGAATGATAATAAAATTATATTTACGCACCCACGCGCGCTCACACACACAACACACGTACACGTACACGTACACTCATATACTCCCTACATTTACCGCTTGTCCAACATGTAAACGAAATTTTAACTAATAACTAAAAGAGACGAATCATTTCGTTTACAAGCTTTTAAGAGTTTTTAGGAATTAACTGTAATTAGTTCAGTTTTGTGAGTAAAGACAAACGGTTCGGAGTAAGATTGTATACCACGTACTGCAGAATACAGCAACTACCCAAAGAGGGTACTTACTTACGATTGTTCAACGATTTCCAGTGTTTGCTATTTATCTGATATTAATGTGCATAACTAACTTAACTGTATGACTGTAATCTGACTCATAAACATGATTTTTTTTTGAAAATGTAAACTTTCGATATTATTACAGTCCGCGCAGCCTAAAAATGCTTGAAAGTTGGATGCGCATTCGTCCAACTTCAAGTCTCTTAAGCGCGACATGTCAGTGGCGTAGCCACCAAAAGCGCGTTCCGTTTATTATCATGTATTACACCAAATAATTATTTATTTCTGTTATTAATTTACATACGTACTTGTTAATTTAACTTTATTACAATTATTGCAACAAAACGACAGTGAACCATTTTGTGTCCTATGTGAATTTTTAAGCTCATAATACTCAAATTTATTAGACAAATATGTATAAACAACAAATACCTTCACAATACATAGTAAAATAAATAAGTAGTTTTGCGGCGCATGTAATGCTAATGGCATTTGCTTAAATTCTCATTAAAGAAATCCTAATAGTTCACATCCCTTAGTATCATTAACAACACATTAGCAAATATTCAAAAATGTTTTTATTAGTTAGTTCGTTTTCAACTCTGATTTAAAAGCGAGTGTAGAAATATGAGTTCTACATTGGGAAAAAGTGGCCAAGTAATAAGTGGTCAAACGCGTGAGGTGATATATAATGTGTACAGTTATTTGAAAAACTTACACCCCACATGTACCTTGAAACAATTAAAAGAAACCGTGTCTGAAGCAACAAAAGTGTCTATTCTGTTTCTATAATTAAAAATCGAACTTATACTTTTTTGATTTTCATAAACGATTAAACTGTTGTGTTCATTTGTAATTCAAATATAAAATTTATTACTTGTCAACATGGTTATTTTTTTATTTTATAAATGTTTAAACTATTACTGTTCATATGTAATTCAAATAAATAAAATATTTTAAAATTTCTTGTGGTTTGGTAACGAATAATTGAAAACGCGACACCGACGCCACTGGTAATGCTTTCAGTTGCTATTGCGTTAACAAGTACGGCCGAATGCACGAACATCCATGCGCGACACGAGGCATTCTATGGCCGCGCGGACTGTACACATATTGAAATACTTATTTTTTTTTGGGTTTTTTAATGGTGTATTTGTATATTAGTCATACAATGTATAGGTTTCGATAACACATACAGTTATCTTCGTCAGTAGTAATATTATCTGTTAAAATAGTTAAAGCTGTTGAAACAATTTTAATAAATAATATTACTACTGACGAAGAAAACTGTAAGTGTTATTGAAACGTTTAGATTGTATAACTTTAATAAACAAATACACCATTAAAAAACACAAAAAAGGTAAGTATTTTAAAATGCATTTTTTAAAATTTAATTGTTTATTGTTAATTTAGGAATGTTTAGATATTACTTAACCGTGTATATGCTATATAAACGTAAACAATCATAATGAAACGCCACAAGTCATTAATTAATCATTAATTATTAGTAAACAAAGGAACAGTGAAAACATGAGGAGGGCAAATACTCTTATATTTGGCTCTAGCAATATTAACGAAGCTATTCTTGAAGAGTTGGCAAAATAAGCGAGAAAGTGAGAGTGTGAGAAAGTCCAACTAAAGATTACAATAAGTTAAAAAAATACACAATACGTCGCATAAGTACGTCGAAAAATAGGAAATCTTTATTTTTAATAAATATATTCTAAAAAAATGGCAAAATGACTTTTATTTCTTGTTAAAATAATATGAAATATGTACACTGAGCACAAAAAAATGAACTGCCGTGTACTTCTAATTTGGCACGACATTAAATGTAATACGTTGTAGTGTAATATCATTTTGAAAATCGTTTTTTGTTTTAAAGTCGCTAAAAATAGAAATAAAAGCAATGTTATACGTCATTCTTGATATAATCTTATATACATTGCTGTACTAATTCCTTCACTGCAAAGAATAATAGTAATAGTAATAATAATAATACAGGAGAAGTACCTTTTAATCTCTGGAGTGGTTGTTGCCCGAGCGTTTTGCTTTACTACCTATTGTATTCTGATAATTAACGAAATTAAGTAAACGATTGAACTCCTCCGATCTCGAAGTGTGAGTGTTTGAAACTGATAGTGAACGTTTACAAGCATTCGCTTCTTCACTACGTTGTAATAGTGTATTTCAGGCCTAGGCCCGGAGAGCACATTTTTGCACTGTGGCTTAGATATGGTTTTTTCATCCTACACATTCTTATAAATAAACAGGTTAATTCAACTAATATTAATTTAGGTGTAGTGGTACTTAAAACATTTTTTCCGTTTTATAAATAGCAGTGAAACGGATTCTTGATACAATAATTTTGATTTTGTTTCACCTAGTCATATTATTCACTATAACATGAACTCTCACAAGATAAAACTTGCATTGTGTATGATAGAAATGGTATACGCCATTTTTACCTCTGTGTGTGTGTGCGTGCGTGCGTGTATGTGTGTGTGTGTGTGGGTGCGTGCGTGCGTGCGTGCGTTCGTGCTTGCTTGCGTGCGTGCGTGCTTGCGTGTGTTCGTGCGTGTGTGTGTGGGTGTGTGTGGGTGTGTGTGTGTGTGTGTGTGTGTGTGTGTGTGTGTGTGTATGTGCGTGCGTGTACGTGTGCAGCATTTAAAAGACATAAAAATAACAGCATATAGACCTATCAATTAAATCAACTTTTTCAATATTTGCATAACGATTAATTTTATAAGAACATGTTTTTTATAGAAAATTTTATTTTATGTAACATATATTAACAACGTTTCTTTATGTAAAACAAACTAATGCTGCAATTCTGTGCATGCATATTGTAAAATCGTTATATGGTAAAATCTATAAGTTCCGATTGATCCTAAGTAAATTTTTACAGATCGGAAATAAATGCGATTCTTAATACATATCTGTAAGTACCCTACTTCCGATCCGCCCTTACGACGTACCAAACTCCACGCTTGCAGGGGTATTTGAGGTTAGTGTACACATTCCTTTCACGAATTTGACGTATTAATTCGAAAATGAGGTAAGTACTACTAAATAAATATGTTTTGTTATTATGTGTAAGTGAAACAAGTGTTCTTAAAAACGTATTTGTAGTTAAAATATTTGGGAAACATTTAATAATTATGAAAAAAATTAGGTTATTTAAATTATTGCTATATTTGCCTTTAATGCTTCATGTATACATTTTTTAAACATTTTAAGTAGGAAGTAAATATTTTTACATATTTCAACTTTGATTGCAGAGCTCCAAAGAAACGACGACAACGAGCAAAAAATACCACAACAGATCAATATAATACTTATTTAACATTAATGGAAAGCGAAAGTAATACATACAGGGTTAGAAAAAAGTACCGGAACGCTTAAATATCTACAAAATCGCGAAAGTTACGATTACAAAATTCGGCATTTGGGGATTTCGGGACGCGCGGAATTGGAGAATGATATCGGCATAGTTGCCAGATTTCTCAGTTTTGCGATACACGTAGTCGTTTTGTTATCTTAAATAGAATTCCCTATTTATTTTTATTACAGTCAATTGGGCGTCTCAAACTTAGTAAGATCTCAAATTTTCAAACATTTAGATCTACTAGTTGCTGAGATATGACGACACCGTATTTTCAGTAAAAAGTATCGGACCGCTTGAATATCTGCAAAACCGCTAAAGTTACGATTACAAAATACGGCATTTGGGGGTTCCTAGGCATGCGGAATTAGAAAATGATATCGGTGTTGTTGCCAGATTTCCCAGTTTTGCGCTACACATAGTCATTTTGTTTTCTTAAATAGAATGCTCTATTTATTTTTATTGCAATCAATTGGGCGTCTCAAATTTATTAAGATCTCAATACTTAGTCTTTTTGTTATCTTAAATGGAAGATCCCAAATTCTCAAAATTCTGTTTATACTATTAGATACTATAAATACTTATTTTAGAATGAGCATTCATTAAATTTATCGGAGATGCCCGAAAATATGAATACCCTAGGAATAGGTAAGCACTGCTTCAATTGTTTTCAACACTCTAGCCGTTGTCATGTTACAACAATGACAAATTAAACACATCATTGTCAGTTAAGCCGCTGAATATTGCATCGATTACAAAATTATAATTTGATTATGGCTTTTGTTCTATCAGAAACCCAAGGTATTGATATTTTGATTTTTCGTGGATATGGAAATAAAACAAGGACATATCAAGAAGTCTGCAAGTTGTTTAATGATCGTTATCCTAATAAACCCATTAAAAAGTCTACCGTACACAGAACTTGTCGACGTTACGAGGAAACAGGGTCCTTAAAATGTTTACCTAAAACCGGACGCCCAAGAACTGCTACAAGTGATGAAAATAAATTAAACGTTTTATTACAAATAGAGCAAAATCCAAAAGTAAGCACCAACAAGTTAGCTATAAATACCGAAATCTGTCAAAAATCTGTAAGGACTATTTTGAAGGAAAATAAATTAAAGCCGTACAAGATCCATTACACTCAAGAGCTTTTAGAGGATGATCCTGACCGCCGCAATGAATACGCCGAAATCATGATGGAAAAACCAAGAACCTTATTTTGCGCACAAAATTGTATTCAGTGACGAAGCTACTTTTTGCTTGAACGGCCAAGTTAATAAGCACAATTGCCGAATTTGGTCTAGAGATAACCCCCATTGGATGGAAGAACTTCACACCCAATATCCTGAGAAAGTTAACGTCTGGGCGGGAATATTGATAAACAGTATTATCGGCCCTTTTGTCATGGAAGGTACATTAACAGGGCGAAAGTGTTTGGTGCTCCTTAGAGAAAGTATATTTCCTGCCATTCAACAAAATAGAAATATAGGTGAAATCTGGTACCAACATGCTGGTGCTCCGCCCCATTATTCAAGAGAAGCCATGCAATTTCTAAACAACCAATTCCCAGGAAGGCTGATTGGAAGACGTGGAGCATTAGAATGGCCACCTCGATCCCCTGATATGACTTCAATGGACTTCTTCTTGTGGGGTCATTTGAAGAACCGTGCCTACAGAAATCGTCCAGAAAATTTGAACGAACTCTGCGAAAGAATCCGCATCGAAACTGTACTTATAGCACCGGCTATGTTGAGCAACACATTGCGAGAATTTTATGATCGACTTAGATACTGTCTGGCAAATAATGGAGACCACTTTGTTTGTTTGTTTTAAAAGTTAGTGTCGTTAATTATTAATTCTATTGTTAATTAATTAATTAAGTTATTGTTGTTTTAGTCCATTGGCTTTTAATCTCCTTCTTATCTTAACATTATTGTTATTAGTTAAAGTGCAAGGGAAAGTGGCCAATCACAAATAAAAAAATAACCTTCATAACTCAAGTAATTTATTTCAATAAAAATAAATGGGACATTCCATTTAAGATAATAAAAAGACTATGTGTAGCGCAAGACTGGGAATCTGGCAACAGTGCCGATATCATTTTCCAATTCCACATGCCTAGGAACCCCCAAATGCCGAATTTTGTAATCATAGCTTTAGCGGTTTTGCAGTTATTTAAGCGTTTCGGTACTTGTTAATGAAACGCGGTGTTGTCTTATCTCGGTAACTAGTAGAGATAAAATTTTGAAAATTTGAGATCTTAATAAGTTTGAGACGACCAATTGATTGCAATAAAAATGACGAGTATTCTATTTAAGAAAACAAAATGACTACGTGTAGCGCAAAATTAGGAAATCTGGCAACAGTGCCGATATTATTTTCCAATCCTGCACGCCCCGAAACCCCCAAATGCTGAATTTTGTAATCGTAACTTTAGCGATTTTGTAGATATTTAACCGTTCCGGTACTTTTTCCTAACCCTGTATAATCCTTCTGCTGGAGTCAACTATATGGATGATAAGTGGAAAGAATTAACAAATAAATTAAATTCTTGCGACGATGGGCCAGAATTATCCACTGAGGAATGGAAGAAAGTGAATAAAAATAATTATTTTTAAAAACTTTAGTTTTTATTTATTTTCACATTGTCCTCTTCGTTGACTGGAAGTACGCGGTGAGACAGAAATATAGGAAAACTGTTGAAGAAAAAAAAAAAAACAAGTTCGGGACCTCCTTCTGATATAAAATTAAACCATTTAGAGGACAGAGCGCTCTTCGCTTGAGGAAAAGTTGTTACTGGATCGCTGCAAGTATGTTCACACGAAGGTTTGCCGGTACAGCAGTAATAACCGAAGATAATAGAGAAATACTTAATGAAGCATCAGTGGATTTCGATTTAACATTTAGTGATAAAAATACTGATTTCAATGCTATATTACCTACTACAATGAAGGTACAAATTTAAAATCAAGAAATAGAGTTTCTGCTCCTAGAACAAAACCTCTGTCTGTTCTAATAGAGCAGTTACTAAGCTCAAATAAGCAATTTGCCCAAAACACGAACGAGTTTAATACAATAGTACAAAGCTTCTGTAATAAATATTTAAGCATTGAAGAAAATAAACTTCAATTTTAAATAGCCAAATACAAAAATACAAATTTGAAAATCCTCAATTTAATTTTGATTAAATATTAATAATGTAAAGTATTAAATTTTATATTGTTTATAACTTCACAAAATACTATATTTTTGTTCATCATTTCATAGAATTTTACATAAATTTTGTGTTTCAATCTGAGATTATTAAATAAAACGAATTATTACATAAGTATATATTTATTTTATTTTAATTGTCCTAATATCTTTGTAAATATCTATTCCTTACAGTACGACCTTCTTGGAAGACATCGTTATGACGTTGAATATCTAAAACAAACATATAAAAAAGCAAATACATTCTATTTAAGATCCTACAAATATCTCCTACATTTTCCCTATATTCCATATAATTTTCTAGAAATATGAATTTAGCTCTTAAAGCTATATTATGCAGAACACAGTAAGTGTATATTATGTTTGCAGCTCGTATGGGATGATACAGTAGCACTCGATAGACATCGAAATCTATCTTCCAAGGCACCATTTGTTCTTTCTATTACATTCCGCGCCGAAATAAATTGTTCATTAAATCTTTCTTCCACAGAACCTTCTTCGGGGTTGTTGAATAGGGTAAATAGCCACGGCTCCAAGGGGTAACCACTATCTCCTAAAAAAAATAAATAATTAAAAAATACTGAATTAGCAAAATATATTTCTACCTAATAGATGTGAATATATATCTCCATCACTGGTGAATGATCAATGTCATTGACTGGAGGAGCAACAATCTCCACATGTCTGCCGTCAATCATACCAATCACCCCTCGTATGTTCCACTTTTCATAAAATCTTTAATAAGATAAATTTATAAAAAAATGTACGTATGTAGATATAAATATACTTATGTACATATATTTACCCTTGCTTAATATTATTTTTCTCTTCTACATTGGTAGGAAATTTTACCCAATTCGGCAATACATTATTTGTAATTATTGGTGCAATTTGAAAAATTATTCTGGAAATCATTGTTTGACTTAATGATACTCAGATATTGCACCCAACTAGATTTTGGAATGATCCGCTACTCAAAAAATACATTGTTGCTAATATCTAAGTAAACATTGGAAAAAAAGATCTACATTAGTTATATAAAGTAGGAATACATTTTTCTTTTTTTGAAAATATATTTAAAATATTGTACCTTCGTATGTAACGGAATAATCCCTCTCTGATCATAGTGAGGTCTTATTTCATCAATAAGATTAACAACACTTGCTTTATCAAGACGAAATAATTGTTTGAAAAATACTTCTGGGATTTCCTTAAATTTCGTCTAGTAAAACGTAATGTATTTCTGACTTTGTAATTGTTGCAAAAAAGATGTATCTATGTATGCACGCTTGTGTGTACATACATACAGATCACGGCCAAAATTGAACCACAAAAAACAAGCATTATGTAAGTAAACATAACCTAAAAGTTTAGGTATCAGTAAATTTAACTCATTATTATTATTCATTTTTAACAACTCAAACCTCACAGTTTCCCGTGTACGAATAATAAATGGGTCAATCTAGACGGATTTGTTAGTGTGACAGGCTCAAAAGTTGTCCCTGTAACTATTTACGATAATTCGGAAAAGATACGATGTCTCATTGATTACAGAATTGCATTTTATCGTAATATCGTTAGGACGCTTATAGATTCGTCATACGATCGCTACGACTGTGCACAGAATTGCAGCATAAGTTTAGAAATTAATTAAATTAAATGCTTAAATAGAATTTTCGATATTTTATAGCAGCGGGCGGCTTTGGAATTCTTTGAAGTTAGCATGTATATGTCTACTAAAGTCTATCTGACATGAGGTTTCAAATATCCATCTGACATAGATTACTGTTTTTGTTTTACAATGTTGCCTATTTTCGTTACGAATACATATATTAAAATGGGAATGCATAATTATCCTAAAAAAAATATTTCATTTCTTTTAATTTCCACTTTGTTGGTTGGAAGATCGACATTCATCATTTATCAAAGCAGATTTATATGAGATGATACTTTGGAAAAGGAAAATAGTGAAAAGACAACGATGGTTTACTTTAGTAAATCGCATCGGCTTATGAACGATGAAATAGTATATTACATTACTAGTATGGAAAGTGACCCATTTCACACGAGTGCAACAATCCCGCGAGTGTGAAATGGCACTTTCCTTTTTAGATATTTTTCAGACGACCACAAATAATGCACAATCTCCAAAAATAAAAGGAAATATATTTTTGATTACTTTAATTTGAGAATTTTATTGTTTATTGAATACAAAGAAAAATAACGATTGAATAACTAAAACTTAAAATAACAACTATTTAGAATGGTAGAAATTGAAAGTAATATTATTATTATTGCGATTCGTAAATTGTAATGGAGTTTGCAGTAAAGATTTAGAGATGTTTGTTGTCTCCGTTATTCGTGCATCTTGTACAGTATTAGCCTCGATATCAGCTTCTGGAGAAGGTGGAGTGAAGGCTATTATTAGAAAGTAAAAATACATTGACATTTATAAACATTAAAATTAATGGAATTGGAATATTTCATTTTAATTTTGACTAAACACTTATAAATCATTTTTTTAAGTGTTTTTAAGTTTAAAGTGTGATTTTCTTTGTGTTTTATGACATTATGCAGCACAATGGTTAGATAGTGCCAGGTAAAAAGTGGAATACTCTGAGATCAAGGTCAACATATTTAGTTGATATATATATATATATATATATATATATATATATATATATATATATATATATATTATCACACTAGAGTGATATTTTACTTTTCAATTCTGGAGCAATATTTGTGACTTTCGCAGTAGGTAATCTGTCTGCTATATGTCATTTTCACATGTGGTCGTCGGAAAAATATTTTTCGTTCGATCAGTAGGTAAGTTGTATTTATCAATTTACCATGCCTACGTTTATATCGGTATGTTTGAGTTTACGGTTGTTAAAATTATGAGGTGTAAGTAATTGCTTAGCGTTCTACAGAACGTTACGTCAAAATAAGTGTGTTTCGTCTATGTATTAGCATATACGGAAATAATGACTACGATTTCTCAACACAACCCAAGAATTAAAAAAACGAAAATAGTATCAGCATCACGAACGTTAAGTATTTAACTGGTCTCAGAAGATATAGGAGGCTTCGTTTCTCTCAGTTTCCAAATATTGTCCTCGACCAGTAAACAATCCATACCGATCATAATACTAAACAAACTACTAATAAGTGTGTTACTTGGTTATTAATGGAGTTTTCAACATAACCATCAACCGCTATGGCGGATTTACATCCATCTTGTATTTTTCACTTTCTACACTTACTCCAGAAGCAACCAAAGGGTTGTGTACTTTCCACCTTTACAATAATCAAGTACAGCGCAAGTTGTGATTGTCCAGGCACAGCTTAACATATATTCCAATCAACCCGAGATATTCAATTTGCATAGCTTCTACGTGTTTAACAACAAAAGTTGTTAAAAGTTGGGTTTGAACATCTTTCACATTAACAAAAAAAAGGAACCTCAGTTTTGAACATCATTAATCGCTAATTGCATCGTTAAAAGTGCTACTACATGCACCAGCGACTCATTACTTCACCAAGAACTAACTATATGATTAATAGATGTATTCAACAGAAGGTATGTATGCTTATGATTTATAGTTTTCAATAATATTGCGACCAAATCATGGGAAAACGAATACTCTTACACTTTTTGTAAAACTAAGCCAATATAAAAGTGACATTTATTATTTCAGTCGTCACCATACTACCGTGAAAAGTTATGGTGATCCTCGAATTTTATTTTTCAAAGTGCTACATTTTTACGAAGAATTTTAGATGTTAAATAGGTAAAAGTAGTGTGAAAAATAGCGTATTACTACGGAACTAAACTGAACTTTAACCCATAGGGTTATTTTGTCTTTAAATTGGGTTCCATGTAAGAAATAATAAAATTTTACATGAAAAACACTAATATCCTTTTTCATTCCTAATGATGGCGACTTCCAAACTGCCCAAATAAATCGCTTCAGGACATAACCTATTCAATAAAATATTCAGACCAATCGCTCTTTTCGGAAAAAAAGTAGTTCAACCTTGAAGCAGAGCATTCTTAAGTTAATAGAAAATGAACCAAAAATAGAAATTATTATTTGCTTAATTTATTGAATTTTTAAAATCCGAAAAAACAACTGAATAAAAAATTTGATGGAAAATCAGAATCCATTTAAGAAACAAAGTTTAGATATATTATGGTTTAATTCGGAAGTACAGCAAATCACCCAGTTATTGGAAATTTTACTTTCAGGTTACTACATATTCCAATTGGTTTGTCACAGACAGAGCTAGTAATCTTTTAGTGTTGGCGCTCTTATCGGAATTTCTGACTCGGCACCAAATCAGATGCAATAGTGCTCTGTACAGCGTGGGTTGTATTCTTGCCAGTTTGCTAAGGGCTACTATTAGTTAAGTTGATTGGTCTATTTCCACAGTTGTTGTTTTTATAGCGGACGTTTCGGAAGCGGACTCTGCTTCCATCATCAGGATTACTCTTGAGGACTTGAACCGAATTCATTTACTATGATTCTTTCCCAAGCACTTGACTACTGCCAGATTCGAACGTGGTACCTTTCACTTTCACACACACACCACGCACGCGCACGTGACGTGCCCGCACACCCACACGCACACGCACGCGCACATGCATACGCACATCAGTTGTATTCTACATACGCTAAAAACACTGCAACAATATCAAATACTTCTTGGTTTGATACTCGTATTTAAAAAAAACACAATTAAGCTTACTTTAACAATCAAGACTCACTATTTGATTTTGACACCGCTTCTTTCTTCATTTCATGGCAACAATGGAGAATCGAATGGGCAATTCTAAAATAGAAATCACATTATATGCATTTTACCTTATATGTTTTTTTATTTGTTAACACGATTTACTTTAAATCTTTCAATGGTACACAAGTTTATTAAGATTAACAAGTGAATATAAAAAAATCCATGTTTATGTTAATTTTTCTTGGTTCGGTAATACTACCAATGTTTTCTAACTTTTTACACAAACTTATACAGAATTAATCAGGAATGCAACATTTTTACACCAGAGAGGCGTTTTGACTTCATAAAAATTAATGAAATTTGCAACTGAACTCTGAAATTATCAAGTATTTCATCTAAGGCAATTTTTATTTGTTTAAAATAGGTGGTACAGGCATTATACAATAACCAATACATCATCACATAAAATCAAATTTAATACGTTTTTAAATTTTACAAACTGCTGTATGTAAAATACGTTTTAATTAAGGCTCACGTTTGGTAAATATTTACTGCAATTATATTTCTATGCATTTTGTAATGACTAAATTAGATATACGTTCATGCTGTAAAGTCACTACGATTGCTACAAGTTATTTATTTTTTAATGGTATACGACCTTTCGGCGCGTCCGGTTCGGCAAGGCGGATTCGGCGAGGCCGGTTCGGCGCCGAGGATGTTTCGGCGCGGAGACGTTTGGGAGCGGACACGCGGTACGTATTCAACGACCTCTTAAGTTGATAAATAGAAAATAAATGTTCTTGCATAAATTTGTCGACGTTTAAAAAAAAGCTTTGGTTTATTGTAAAAAATATAACTGACTGATACATCACTAAAAATTGTAAAGTAAATAACTTAAAAAAAATGTAACCGACTTCCAAAATATGTACATAATTTATCTAAAAGCAATAAATAAAGATTTTTATACAAAATTTAATACCTATTGTTCCGTTGGAAATTATTGTTTATGATGTAATTAGTAATTGTTTTATAATTTTAAAAGTCTGTACCGAGTAACATTACATCCTTTAATTAATTTGACATCGATTTAAAAATATAATACAATTACTAATTACATAATAAACAATGATTTCTTAATTACAATGAACGGATTTTCTGTAATCCAGGTAAAGTATTGTGTCATTGTATAAAGATGTCGCCTAATTACCTGATTATACAGTAAACAAAACCTTTATTATCTAAATTACCTACTTAAATCATAATATCATCGTAATGGACTCTTAAATTATTAGGATAATTCCTAAAACTATTAATTGCTATTGTACATCGGTATCGCGATATTTTTTCAATTTTGGAGGAGGAAGATTTCCACCAACAAGAGATTGATTTTGGTATTTTCTTCAAATTGGTGATGAAATTCCAAATACCAAGATAAAAAAATGTAATGGGCGAAATCTGGATCATTATTGTATCTTTGCATCAAGCCAATCTCCGACATGTGCTTTTGGAGATTTTGCGATAGATGTAAAAAGCAACCATAGATAGGGTATCGGGAAATAACTGGTGCATGGAGCCCAACGCAGCTTTCTCGAAGTCGCAATTATTGCCTGTGGTGAAAACTGAGGAGCCATTTCCTTCAACGCATCGAAGAGCTTTATGTATGTAGCACATTGTTTATTTAGCAATAAAACATAGAGCACTGGGATGACACCGCCCAGTTTAGTCGTTGAGATGCACACTAGAGGGAACGGCAGAGGAGCTATTTTCAATGTTCCATCTACGTACCAACCCTCTGCACGTAGATGTTCCAACCAGGAACGTCTACCCAATATCACGATTATATTTCATCTTCGCTATCATAAATAGCAAAGCCTTCTTTGATACCGCGGTCAGCGTTTGGTAGCTTTGTGGAAAACGTAGATCTTGCAAATATTCGGGATTAGCTGGTGCAGCCTGCACTTGGGCCCTTTTCCACTGCACCAGCTTGCTTAGATCACTCTTGTTTGGTGGTACTCGATGGCCTGCTTGGCTAAGGTACGTATAACACTCAGTAATTATTTGATTTGTGCTTTCTACGGTTTTTCCAGCTCGAGACTTGATACGCGTTACAAAACGCTGCACTTCTGCATTGGCGGAACAGGCGGAGTGCTAGTTCTCTTTACAACTTCTCCATGTAATGATTGAATCCGTGATCTGCAGAGGTATTTCTGTTCACATCTCCAAAATTGGAGACTGTCGTCTTTTGTATTGGTAGAAATTAATCAGGCTTTCTTTTTTTGTTTTCTGGTACCTTCATAGAAGAAGGAAAAAACGCCATTTTTGGCAAAGAAATTGAATGCGTAGTTAGAAGCAAATGTAAAATTTGGAAAAGGTTTCCTTAAAAATTTGATTGAACTTTTCAAGTAAAATTTTAACACAGCCTGGATTTAATCTTTTCCATATAAATAAATCCTGTTGGGATTTCGAATTTGAGTTCGGCTTTAATTTTTTTGTTTCTACTACACCTTAGCTTCGTTCAAGAGGTAAGCTACTCACTTTCTTTTCTTATTTACTAGGCATAACTTTGAAATGTATGTGTACATGTTTTGAAATTTTAATACAGCATAAAGATCATGTCTTATAAAAATTTGGGTATTGATTTAAATTCTAACACAGTTGTCTTATATAGGTTTTTTGGTCCTTTACACATTTACTCAAGATTAACATCTTTCGTGCTTCTATAAGAGATAGTTAAACCGTTTCTGACAGCACAATTGGATACCATTCATCCGAGGGGTGAAATATTAGTTATGGGTCTTCGAACCTGAATTGAAACAGTTTACGATTACTCCTTCTCCTAGTGTCTTCCGCATTAACTGAAGAAATATACGTTACACCTACGACTATTTTCGGATAAGTATTTTGTTACACGCACAAAAAAAATTTACCTACGGTGAGTGACTTTTGTTAGCTTTTCTACATAACGAAGCTCTCGTTATCTGTACATTACTGCAATTCTTATAACAAGTACATTCCGGTGCTTGCTACATTGTATTAGTGTGTTTCCGCAATTATCCTATTCCTAAAATTAATGCTTATACTTTACTGTTAAACATTTCCTTAGTAATCGTTAGAGTAATATTAGACATTTGTACCTGTAAAAGATAATTTGGGTTATTTCAAAGTTTCTTATATACTTACATTTAACTTTGCAGTAGAATTTGTATTTTAACTATCAATTTCTAACTGTTTTCTTATGTACTAGTTTTATTTTGATATCAAACCGTAGTTTGTTCAACCGTTAGAACTATCTGTGTATACTGTACAAGCAATCAGCTGTTTAGCTGACGGAACGCTACCATTTGAGTCGAAATGTACAATGTGTGTCATAAATTATGCTAACTGCTGGGGTTGTATAAAAAGGTATTTATTTTAATTACTGTGTAAATCGCATTGCATAGTTTATTTATGATCATTGGGAAAAAAATTTGTTACTTTTCACTGATTACAATTTAATAGTTGTTTAGTACAAAACTGTTTGAATTAGGGCTTACTCACTTTAATTTTTGGTTTGTAACCATATGCTTACTAATGTATGTGTCAATCTGTGTTGCGCATTTCTTAAATTCTTGCATTGTGATTGCCAAATCGGTAATGAACTTGGCCTTTCTGAATTTTCTAAACGCTTCATGCTTACTTTGTCTGTAATGCTCATATTAACTACATTGGAATTTTTTTCTTACATAAGGTAAACAACAGGGTAGACACCTAGTGATAATTTTCGCTTTATATTTGGGGTTTATTTGCGTCCGGTTGATTGGAAACTGATAGATTAGTCCGACGGAGAGCTCTTCGTGGAATATCGGTGTACAAGTATTCAATTTCGGATAATTATGTACATGTTTGGATATTCTTTTTTTTTAGGGTCAACTCTAGATGCCGGACCGTATTGTGTCTGATTATGTAAATTTTAAGTATAACTCATAGTTTTTTCTAGATTTGGTTGTAAGGTAAGTTGATTACTGGTGGTTTATTTTGTAGATATATTGTATCTGATGTATTATTGATTGATGTATTGGGAATATTTCCTGAAAGAATTGTATTTATGTCTGCGAGTGGGCGCTCCATAATTTTTTATGTTAGATACTTACGAAAATTTAATTATTATTATAAAATTTATGCTATTTTACAGTGGGTATATTAAATAAGTGGTGTTAAACGATCGTAAGTTGTTTCGTTAATCCTGTGATCTACGATCAACTTCCTAGCCAGTCCTTTCTCAGTGTGGACTTAGTTCACCATTTTATTTTAGTTGTCTCTTTTGTCCTGTGTGGGCGTAGCCCTTTTCTTGATAGAGGGGCGATATAAAATTACATCAAGTGGTGCCCTTTTTAAATTCTATGTATATCTTCTCTCCTGCCAAAACGCCCAAGCATCCAAGTGCTTAACCGACCGACTGAGCTTCCGACTAATTCCTTAATCTATGTTACAGCACTTTAGCCACAATTTCTACGATTATCTCTTTGTGCACGTAACATAGAATTTTTTTTTAGGAATAGGATAATTGCGGAAACACACTAATACAATGTAGCAAGCACCGGAATGTACTTGTTATAAGAATTTCAGTAATGTACAGATAACGAGAGCCTCGTTATGTAGAAAAGCTAACAAAAGTCACTCACCGTAGGTAAATTTTTTTGTGCGTGTAACAAAATACTTATCCGAAGATAGTCGTAGGTGTAACGTATATTTCTTCAGTTAATGCGGAAGATACTAGGAGAAGGAGTAATCGTAAACTGTTTCAATTCAGGTTCGAAGACCCATAACTAATATTTCACCCCTCGGATGAATGGTATCCAATTGTGCTGTCAGAAACGGTTTAACTATCTCTTATGGAAGCACGAAAGATGTTAATCTTGAGTAAATGTGTAAAGGACCAAAAAACCTATATAAGACAACTGTGTTAGAATTTAAATCAATACCCAAATTTTTAAAAGATATGATGTTTATGCTGTATTAAAATTTCAAAACATGTACACATGCATTTCAAAGTTATGTCTAGTAAATAAGAAAAAAAAGTGAATAGCTTACCTCTTGAACGAAGCTAAGGTGTAGTAGAAAAAAAAAATTAAAGCCGAACTCTAATTCGAAATCCCAACAGGATTTATTTATATGGAAAAGATTAAATCCAGCAACAGGCTGTGTTAAAATTTTACTTGAAAAGTTCAATCAAATTTTTAGGGAAACCTTTTCCAAATTTTACATTTGCTTCTAACTACGCATTAAAATCTTTGCCAAAAATTGCGTTTTTCGTTCCTCTATGAAGGTACCAGAAAACAAAAAAAGAAAGCCTGATTAATTTCTACCAATACAAGAATTTAAAACGGTCACGTTTGAAAAATTTTCCTATTAAGAACGAGTTTATTGGCAATGTTGCCATTTTCCAATAACCTATAGGATGAGTCGTAACTAAAGACCAATATTTCTATGTTAAAGTCTAACTTATATGAACGTGAGTCTAAATTTATTAAAGTAAATACCAATTAGAGCTACTGCTATAAAATTGATCAAATAAATTCTAAACTAAGTTGTGTTAAACTATCGTAGAGAAAAAGGAGTAAAGGATACAAAAACCTTAAAGTATAAGGACAAAAATCTTAAAGTATAAAGTACTGATTGAAAGTATGTGTACTGGTACACATAAAGAATATTCGCCAAAACAAATCGGGCCACGCTTTTAATAATAATATTTTAGTTAGTGACAAAGGGATAATCAGAATTGGCTAAAGTGCTGTAACATAGATTAGGAATTAGCCGGAAGCTAAGTCGGTCGGTTAATACCTTAATCTATGTTACAGCACTTTAGCCACAATTTCTACGATTATCCCTTTGTGCACGTAACAATTTTCACCCATTATGCGTGCGCGAATACAATAGGATACTGAAGGACTACTTTCGAATTATAGCTTTTATAGACGCCTTCATTAAACCCTGACCCACCCATCCCAGAAAATCCTTAAACTCTAATAGTGTCTAGTAATGATATCGATGATTTAATGAGTCACCACATACGAATTCGGAGGATTGTTCTTGAATACCAAGACCGAACGATGTTGGAATTTCTTCGGAGCTTACCCACAACTACCAAATGTGAGTTTAAAAATATTCTTATCTAGGCTACGTTTTTATTGTTATTTGATTGGTCAGTGTGAAATTTTTGTATTTCGTGTTTAGCCATTTTAATTTTATTTTGATACCAGTACGTTATGTAAATACACATGTTAATTTCGTAGTTTAAAGTATGGAATATAGGTATTTCTTTTTTTAAAGGGAAAATTGTTTTTTTTTTCTATAGAACGGAAGGAAACATAATCAGGTAATTAGGTGAATCTCAATATTTATTTTGCATGGAACAGGAAATTATAGAAAATACTTTGAAGTTCTCGTTCGGCTGTAAGTGTCCATAGATATTTAATATTAAGAAAGGATTAGGTTATTGTAAAAATTCTTGAATACTTGGAAATAAACAATTCCGAAAGTTTGAAAGAAGAAGAATAAAATGAGTCCTTAAATTGTTATTTAATGTTATATTTATAACTTTTATAATCGCAACCGTGGGAGTCATGAGAAAAAATGGTTTTTCCTCTTTGGAGAGTCTAAAAATAGTACCTACCCACCTACAAATATCCATTTAAAGAACACAATATGACGGGTCACTAAAATATGGAGACTGGCGCCGAAAGTTGACGGCATCTAAACGTCCTCGGCGCCGAACCGACCTCGCGGAATCGATCGAACTGGCCGCGCCGAATAGTCCCAACCGCTTTTCTTAACTTTAGCTAGCTTTTTTTACTTTACTTACTATATTACTACGGTTTTGGCCATTTGGACATTTAGAGTTGGTTCGTAAGTATAGCAATTGGCTACCTTTTATCACACTAACAAATAAACAATTAGAATGGTTTCATGTTTTTATTTTCTATTCTTTAGCATTCTAAATATTTTAAATTAAAAACTTGTTGAGCTGTATAACGTGTATAAAACAAAGAATAACTTTATCATACGTTCCAAATTGGTCCATCGTAACTTGTCTTTCGGCAGGAATATCTGCAATCTAGTTAGCTTGTGGATCTATCGGCGCTGCTTACTGAGGAAAAATTGCACACAGAAACGTTCACTAATGACTTGCCAACGTTTCAAATCAAAGTATGTTAATTTGCAAAAAAAAAACTTTACTAAATCCGTCTCTGGTGTTATAGTGGCAGTAACTGCATTTATACTACGCGATAACATCTAAATAAAATGAATTTATTTTCTCTCTCAAAATAAAATTCTTTCCTATTTATTTATTATTCATTGTCGCGGTCAGTAGCTTTCATGAAGAAAATAAAATCCATATTTTCTTATAATATAATTTGCATTACTTTAAAGAATTTTCTTTGCATTAACTAATCAGGAGCAATTACACTGATGCATGCAGGGTGATATTATTAATTAAACTAAGGTAATTAAAGGACATATAATAACAATGTTATACTTTTTTACTTGATAAGATTTGCTCAGAGTATTTCTTACCGAAAATATATTTAAGCTGCGAGTCGTTTATATCACTTGAAGATCAACGGTTATTTACGAGAGAGACTCTGGAACTTCTTTGACGAGTTAAGGAGCAGTGGCTCTTATACAGAGGTCAAATGAGAGAAACGTTTATATTTAAGAACTTCCAGATAATAAATATAGGGTAAACTACTCGCTATTAATTACTGGTCAGGCCTACCTAGGATATCTTAATTAAGATAAACTGCAAGGTTCTATATACATATTTGCAAATAATCAATTACGGTATGTTAATTTAAAATATTAACACCGTTAATGGCTTAGAAAGTTATTCATAATGAGCTGAGCTTTTCCAAAAGTGCAACGAGAAGTTTATGATCAGGTAATTTGGTCGCTTCCTAAGAGTTAAAATTGATCCACTTGGGCTTTGTTACATTATGCTTTAACTAATAAAGAGGCTTTTTTTAGAAAAATTATTCAATTGTGTAAATTACTGGACTTTCTTTTTAATAAAGGGCCGGCCACGATAAATCTTGTTGGTGTCTGGTGGACAGCAATCCGTTCGACATGGTTCCTGGAAATTTACAGGCGGGTTCAAGGGCTGGTTTCAGTAACAGAAACACGATGTACTTGTTACGATGAACTGGAGAATTTTTGGAATAAATTCTAACTGATGGGTATATGACCTTCACCAATACAGGATAATTTTCAGTATATCTCTAACATTAACTTCTGCTTTGGCTGTCAGGGCAAATCGGTATGTTATCTGGCCGGTGTCAGTTTCTGCTTCTGGGGGAGCGGTTACGATAAGCATGGTTCTCTACTTAGACTTCGATTAATAGAAGAATCGTGTAATTATAACACGGAAAACTTACATGAATATTAAAATTATTCAACTCTGGGACAGAATCTAATAACGGAGTTATCACAAAAGAATAGATTGTGGTATAAACCTGATTATAGTTTTCAACACAAAAACCTTTTGTACTTATTCAGGTGGCGAGTAACTGGGTACAGGATCAGGCTAACGACCCATGCCAGTTAAGGATTCTTGATTCGAAGGAGACGGTACCTTACGATACTCTTTTCGTCTGATATATTTTTGTAAGTGTAAGTATTATTCTATTTACATGCAGACGTGGTTGTATTCAAACAGCAGTAGGTCGGGAATGATTAGGATATGCAGGAGCTGGTAAGGAATAGTCAGGTGTTGGGAGACAAATCCCTAAACAGTAAAGGTCACGAGAATACCCCTCTTATGATAAAAAAAGCAGAAGTGTTTCATTACTTCCCCAAGGGAGAGTCCGCCTGCTTGAGCTTTCTAAGCTCCTTCAACCACAGTGATGGATTCCCAAGGTGATAAGTATGTACACATGGTGGTATCAGAGATAGGTGCGGTTAGGAGAGGATCGACGGGAACGCAGATAGGGTTCCGAGGGGGATGTTACTCATTATTCTGTCGTTGGAAGGGAGCCAATAGAGCTCAGACGTAGAAAACCATTAACGGTTGTTACATGCACAATGGTACTGATCCCCAAAACTAGGTAGTGTAACCTCTATTAAGATAACCGATAGCTCAGTATTTTTGGATACGTGGGTGTGGTTGGCGTAGAAATACAAAATTGCTTTAAAAAGGGCATCACTTGGTTTGTACTTGTATAGCTCTCAAACCAAGAAAGGGTCCAAGACACACTAAAGCCTACATACACAATTTAAATAAACGCAAAGTTGACCAGGAAGAGGACAGGTTAGTTTAGGATTTCAGATCCTAATACGCCGAAAGAAAAGAGATACTGGTTGTCTAACACAATTCTTTATTTGATATCGAAGCTCAACCCAAATGAACAAAACACTTTTTATTCCCCTAAAGCACAACTTATCAATTTACCTATAAATTTTACCTGTAGGTGTAAAGTAAAATACAACGCCCAAAAGAATAACTAAATTATAATAAGCATAAACACCACATAAATAATACGTCGAATAGAATTATGGTAAAGCGTTCGTAATAATAAATAACCACCAATTAAGAAAACATACATACCAGCACTGTCAGACATCCAGGGGAGTTGACGTTGAACCGGGTGGTAAGAAAAACAAACATAAACAAAACAAACATTTTTATCCGTAGCTCTACGGGGAGCTCTCCTTAAAACGTGATTAAACCAGCATGAATAAAATATAATTATCCAAATCATACACTAGCCAAATGCCTACCACTGAGGTGAAGTAGTTTGATAACATAAAACAAGCAGCAGTCGCAGATTTTTTTTTAAAGCAGCCCAAAAAGCTATGTACCTCAATACTACTGCCAATAGTAATTATTATTGGCATAAAATGGAACCCATAAACTTTAATAATATACACCCCAAAGGTGACAAATATGTTACTAAGCAATATCTAAAATTTAGCGGCTGAATATCACAGATATGTTACTATATAGTAACTTCCTCGTTATTATAAAGTTTGTGATAAAGGACATCAAAGCCTAAGTTTATACATATTATACAGTAAGCATAAAAACAAATAGCATGTATTAAAAGTTTAACATAGTAAAAGTTCAAGTATAATAGACTGTGACAGCTGTTTGCAATATACTTAGTGTTCTTATTAACAATTAGCATACTTATAATTAAGACAGAAAGGAAACTGATTAGGAAATTCCAATCGAGCACCTTGCGTGAGTAGTATTGAGCAATTTTTACTAATTCCAAAATAACAAATAACATTTTAAATGCATAACATGATTATCTAGCCAGAGGCGCTCGTTTTACCTTTAAAAGCGCACTGCTTGCATACAGATAATACGAAGAAGCGGTCATCAGTAGAGGAGCCACAGCCTAGCAGCAAGCAGGAGCCGCCGGAATACAGCAGGAGATAAGAACAACATATAGAAGCACCCAGGACACCGCCACCGCCAACCACAGGATCGACGTCGGGTAAAGCAATAGGTATCAGTTTAACAAAAATATTGGTTTAATTTAACACTTGTTTTCCTCAGTTTTCTATTTGGGTCTCTGATTTCCAAGCCTTTTATCCTCGGGGTGTGAGGCTGCACCTCGGCGGAGACCCGGCCTTCTCTTAAAACAATTAGCTTTCCTTTCTTTAATTCAATTTTCTAAAACCATCACTAACAACAACCGCGATGGTTAAGCACGGTCGCCACCGTGCTACCGTAATGGTGGTATCCCCAACACCCCATGCCGCCCGTTCACCTACACCGACACTCACCACACACACATACGCACACACCCTCGCCTCCCCACCACTGTCCCCACGCACACGCTCTCACTCAAACGCCTCGTCCATTTCCACCTCATCAACATACTCCTACAGTTCAACAAGCTCCACCGCCTCCACAAAACCATACAAACCCGCACACACACACACACACACACACACACACACACAGAAACCCGCACACAAACCCGCTCACTCACACAAACCCGCCCTCTTACCTACACCTTCCCAGCCACCTGTACCTTCCGTGATTCCTACACCCACTTTCCCCAAACCTGAACCCACCCGCTCCGAATCTTTGAGGTATTGCATCCGCAATCAAAATCCATTACAACCCAGAAATCCCTTTTTAATTCCTTATAATCCCTTAACCTTCCCTGGTTGAACTTAACATTCAACCATAACCATACCTGTCTCTTAGAGACCTCTCACTTGCCGGCGCAGCCTAGGCTGCGACACCATTTCGGTGACCCTTCGGTCACCCTCACCCAACTCTCCGGTGCCCCGTTTGTAAGGTCCTTTCTTACAATTTTTATATTTGCCGCGGCTAAACTGCAATCGGTCTTTATATTCTAAACTAAAGAGGAGTGTGGGTTCGTCGGTATCTTTAGTCTTAGCTCTACACTGTCCACATAAAATAATTAAAAATAGAATGGTTTAAAATAATATATTTTCCTATATTCACAATTCTAAGATATTTATTCTTAAACTAATTTACTACCTGATTAACATAACTTAAAACTAAGGCTACGGTAGAAGGGAGACGGCGACGTCGGGGTGTCCACTCGGTTTGGGGACGGCACGTTTTCGTTATCCTCCTTCCTTCCTTCTACTCACTTGATACCAGGATCTATTGCTGTCGCAGTCGCTTCTGTAAAATAGAATTTAATACTCCCTAGTTACACTCAATAATGATCGTAATATTCAAATAATTATTAACGTAGTGTTTAATTAATTATTTAGGCTGGATACGGCCCTGTCTACAAATGAAAAAGAATTTATAAACAAACTACTGGTTATTCAAAACGAGGGTGCGCGAATCTAGGTCACTAGTGAAAATCGATATCCGAGTTCACTTGTGATACGCATGACGGTTGTACCGGTCTAAGTGCGTGCGGCTCTTTACCTTTAGTAACTTCTGGAGGACGGATAAGCGCGTATGCTTCGTGAAGCAATTTACTTTCGCGATGTATTATGCTTGAAAATATGAGGTTTACTTTTGCATTAAATTTAGTCTAGGCGGACTATCCACGTTAGGTTGTATAATTAATATATTCGCACGTTATCTACTGGGCGGTAATTTTATGGTGGTGATTTCTTATATGTCACTGAAAGAAATCTCACGTAGATACAATCGACGTTACTTAATGGTATACACACAAAACGCGTATTTATTAAAGGCGGTTTTATACTTGCGGAATAATCTGGTGGAAAAAAATTAATTGATTGCTTTCTGGAAATTCGTTTACTAAGCGCGTGGGTATCGGTGGACGGTTTCCTTCTACTACAGGTCTTTGACGGATACTCTACGGTTAATTCGATTTGTGATTATCAGCACTTCGGTCCTTCTCCAGCGAGCTGGTGAATTCAGGTGTTTAGAATGTAAGTGAGCGTAAATGATGAAAGCTGCAGGTCTATACAGTCCTACTTAGCTCTCGTCGGTATATGTTAGCGTGGTGGGTGTATACTCCCGACTACCTCGTGGCTTTTGCCCGTGGCTGTCTGGGGTTGGGGTGTGTTTGCGCTGAGCACTCCCGACTACCTCGTGGCTTTGCCCGTGGTTGTCTGGGGGTTGGTGTGTGTGTTGTGTCTACTCGACTGCTCCGGGACCCAGCCCGTCGCTCTCTGGGGGTTTGGTGTGTTTGTGTTTATGTGGGTGTTCTGAGTTACTCTACAGACTTACGTGTCGTTAATCACAAAGATCGAGGATAGCTTTCGATTTACAAAAAGGTTCGCGATGCGCGTTCGCCAAATTCAAGGAGCTAAACTCGCTGTGGCTATCACTAGGTCTGCGGCGATTTACTTTTAAACAACCGTCACGTGCAGGTTTTCTGGAATCGGAGTTAGTCAAACGGACTAACTAATACAGGAGCTGGTGAAACCAACTAAATAATTCTCGGCGGCGGAATGCGTTCACGTGGCGCGTTTTTAAATACCGATAGTCCCGGGCTGGCGGTAGTGTTCTGTCAGCCAGGGGGTAATGCGGGGTCGGTTCTTCTTATTTCGACGTACAACGGGTGCCATTTTACGTAAGATATCAGTCCTAGGTAAATTTTGGTCTTTTATATAAGGTTGAAAGCGCGCGTAGTTGATAGCCGTTAACGTTGGGTTATTTTCATTGGTTACTGTATTCGTCTGATTAGCGACGTCAGATGCGTTCTTCAAATCTTTAACGTGCGCTACTCCCGCGCTTTTCCTACTGCCGGGTTCTCGGAGTTCAACAATAACAGGTGATCTTACTTTATAAATTAGGTAAGATCCGTCGTATTTTTCTGCTAATTTCGATGTAAATTCTTTCGCTTTACTTGAGAGATGGCGGGTTTTCCGGTAAACAAGATCTCCTTCTCGGGGGCGGTATGCTCTATGGCGTAGGTTGTAGTGCTTCCGCTGAATCTCAAAATTCTTTGATAAAGCGTCTCTGGCTAGTTCTTGCAGGTCTTTTAGATATCGCATGTGCTGTTCCTGTTCCTCGGCGGTGACGTTGGTGTTGATTGGCGGCGGCTGTTGGTGTGCATCCAATTCTCTTCCTAAATTAAGTAGAGCGGGGGAGAATCCTGTGGCTCCATGCTGGACCGTATTAATCGCAAACGCGATTTCCGGGAGATGTAAATCCCATTCCTTTTGCTTGCCTCCGGTAAATTGAGCCACCATCGTTCCTATGACCTTATTGGTCCTTTCTACTGGATTTGCATGCGGTGAATAGGGAGGTGTCAATCGGTGTCGAATTCCATGATCCTGTAGAAACTTACGGAATAGTCGGCTAGTGTACTGGGGACCGTTGTCGGAAATTAAGTTCTTGGGACAGCCATAGCGATAGATAACCTGTTCCCGCAAAGCTTGAATTATGGGCGGACTGGTAGCGTTTCGAAGTGGTTTTATCTCTACCCATTTGGTTAGACGGTCCTGGAAAACTAATATAAAATTATGCCCCTTCTTACTGCGAGGTAACGGTCCGATAAGGTCTGTACTGACGTTATTCCACGGATGTCCTGGTTGTGAGAAGTACATTTCTCCCGGCGGTTTCTGTGTTGGTCCTTTGTAAGTCTGACAACTTCGGCACGCTTTTATATAGGTGATTACATCGCGTTTGATGGTCGGCCAGTAATACTTTCGGTAAATGCGACAAAGGGTCTTAGCAATTCCCAGATGTCCGGCGGTGGGTGCATCGTGACATTCTTGAAGAATCTCCTGGCGCTTGTCCTGGGGCACGCATTTCTTCCAGCTGGTGTGACTTCCCATTTCTTTTTCCGGTGTCGGGTCAGGGAAGGAACGATATAATAGTCCACTCTCTACCTTATATCTAGGGTGTTGTGCGGGATGTGCCTGCGTTTGTTGTATCAGGTGTTGATACCAGGGGCATGTTGCTTCTTCGATTTCTTCTATTTCCAATGGAGATAATTCAGGACCGGTCTCGGCTGTTTCATGGAGACGAGAAAGAGCGTCGGCGACGTGGTTTAACGTTCCCTTTCGGTATTCAATTTGGAAATCAAACTGTTGTAGTTCCATTATCCATCAGGCTAGTCTGGAGGTCGGTTTCTCTAAAGTGCGGAGCCATTTAAGACTTCGGTGATCTGTTAGCACCGTAAACTTATATCCTTCTAAGTAGCCTTTCAACTTTTGAATAGCCCATACTACGGCCAGGCATTCGTGCTCAATGGTTGAGTAATTTTTCTCGGCGGGATTCAACGCTCGGCTGATGTATGCGATAACTTTTTCGTCGGCGGATTGCCCTTGTGTTAGAACAGCTCCAATTCCGGAAGTACTTGCATCGGTTTGCAATACAAAAGGCTGGGTGAAGTCCGGGCAAGCAAGTACAGGCGGGGCGGTCAAGGCTTCTTTGATAGCGGTGAAAGCGTGGTCTTGTTTCTCGGTCCATTGATATTTAGCCTTTTTCTTTAACAATTCCGTGAGGGGTTGGCTTAATTGTGCGAAACCGCTAACGTACTTTCTGTACCACGACGCAAGTCCTAGGAATTGACGCAATTGTTTGACGGTGCGGGGGGCGGGTATCTGGGTAATTGCGCTAACCTTCTCTGGGTCTGGTAAAATCCCTTGGGTCGTAATAAGGTGTCCCAAGTATTTGAGCTGCGTCTGACAGAACCGGCACTTGTCAGGCTGTAACTGCAGGCCATTGCGACGGAGTCGTCGGAATACTTCCTTGAGATTGCGTAGGTGGTCCTGGAAGGTTTCTCCTAGTACGATAATATCGTCCAGATACACGAAGGCTCGTCCGACCATCTCGGGGCCGATAATAGTGTCCAAGAACCGTTGAAACGTGGCAGGGGCAGAGTGCAGTCCAAACGGGAGAACTTTAAATTGGAACAGCCCTCTCCCGGGCACGGTGAATGCAGTTATTGGTTTACTCGGTTGGTCCAGGGGAATTTGCCAATATCCTTGCTTGAGATCTAATGTGCTGACATAGCTCGCTCCTCTCAACTGGTCTAATATACCTTGAATGTATGGTAACGGATACGCGTCTTTAATGGTAACTTGGTTGACCTTTCTGTAGTCGATACAGAAGCGATAAGCTCCGGCCGGTTTCTTGACCAATACGATCGGTGAGCTCCATGGACTGTGTGACGGTTCTATAATGTCCGCAGCCAACATCTGATCTACTTCTTTGTTGATGATCTCTTGCATGACTGGGTTGCGTGGGTAATATCGCTGTTTAATGGGACTGGCGTCAGGTGCAAGAGTAATCTTATGTACAACGTTACGGGCTTTCCCTCTAGCATGGGGGAATTTCCCCATCTCCTCTTCCAAGAAGATGTTCAACTGGGTTAACTGGTCTTCGTCCGGTCCGTGGATTCCACTTATCCCTCCATTTGCGGATTCCTGTAGCGGTATGCGGGTTCCGGCAATTTCAATCTGTTTGCTATGCAGGTGTAGTGTAGCTTGCACATATTCTAGGAAATCTAATCCGAGTACTACGTCGGTGGATAACTGGGGCATGTAATATCCTGGTATCTGGAGTACTTGGTTTTCTACGGTGGCAGGAAAAATATATAACCCTCCAGTTTCAGCTAGCGAGCTATCGGCTAGGCGTGCGGTTGCACAACGTTGTGTACAGGGATGCACTCGGTTCCTTCTCAAAAGGTTCTTTACCTTTTCTCCTATATATGTGCGGGAAGCTCCGGTGTCTATCAATGCGTATATACTGGTTGTAAATACTTCAATTTTCAGGAATAAACGGTCATCGGTGAGGCGGGGAGTCAAAGGGGTTGTTTTCCTGGTGGTGAAGGTTTTCACTGTCTGTAACCAGGCAGACCATTCGGGGGCGGGTGTAATTTTTCCAGGTTTCCGGGCCGGGGAAGTTAAAGGTTCCTGGTGTATCTTTACCGGCGCGTGAAGTTTTCCGACCGCGGGCACGGACAATCGCGAGATAAGACGTTCTCTTTTCTGCATCTGGAGCAAAAAGCTTTAAACGGTCCTTTGCACTTCTCTCTAGTATGGCCGGTCTGTCCACATCTCCAACAGACGGTGGTGGTTCGGTTGGACGTGACGGGATTCGGAGCGGTGTTCGTTCCTTTTATTTTCTCTGCGTGTCTAGGTGCCGGTGTTTCTTGAGTGGGAGTGAATCCGCTGAAATGCACTTTCGGGCGACTAGGACTGGTCGACGGTGAGTGTCCTCTAGGTGGTAACATTTCAAATTGCGTGGCCAATTCGAGGAGTTCGGCCAGGTTATTAAAATCTCGTTGACGGATGTAATATTTGTACTCAACGCGTAGGTTATCATATACTCGCTGTAGCTGAGCGTCTCGGGACGTCACCATGCCGACGAATAAGGGTGAGAATTGCGGTAACGTATTCTGCAGCCTTTTCTCGGGATTTTTGTAATCGGTTCCGGATTTCTTCTTCTAACTGGAATTGGTGTCGTGGCGGTAAGAATTGTGTTTTAAAGCTGGTGACAAAGTCGTGCCAAGTCGTTCATGATCGTTGGTTATTCCGGTACCACAGTAATGTGTTTTCCTTCAACAATTCAGGAAGTGCTACCAACAAGTCGCAATCCGCGATGTTGTAACAGGATTGTAACTCACCTAATCTTTCTAAAAATGATATCGGGTCACTTATTCCATCATATTTTATGCCCCATTTGCGAATTCTGTCGCAAATGTCTGCTCTTCGGGTGCCGGTTACGTCTGAGTTTCCGGGTGCTGAAGACGGTGGCTGTGCAGTGTATTGTACAGTTTCGGGTATCATGACGGTTACTTGACCTTCTCCCGTACGTAGATATCTAATTATCCGGGTTCGTAGTGTGTCTACATTTCCTCCTGTGTCCAGTTTGTATTTTTCGGCTTCCTCTACTAACTCCTCCTTTTTCAGGTGATATATCCATCCTACTCGTTTGTCGGTTTCTTCTCCGGTCTTTGTAGTACTCATTCTGTAACAGATTGATTATTTAATCTGGAAAGAAATGAATTATTTTCCGGTGCGTCTGGTTGTCCTCGGAATCTGTAACAGGAATTATTCAATGTGTTCAGTGTTAGTGTGCTATTTTATGTACGCCCCAACGTTAGGGTGCCATTTTATGTAAGGTCCTTTCTTACAATTTTTATATTTGCCGCGGCTAAACTGCAATCGGTGTTTATATTCTAAACTAATGAGGGGTGTGGGTTCGTCGGTATCTTTAATCTTAGCTCTACACTGTCCACATAAAATAATTAAAAATAGAATGGTTTAAAATAATATATTTTCCTATATTCACAATTCTAAGATATTTATTCTTAAACTAATTTACTACCTGATTAACATAACTTAAAACTAAGGCTACGGTAGGAGGGAGACGGCGACGTCGGGGTGTCCACTCGGTTTGGGGACGGCACGTTTTCGTTATCCTCCTTCCTTCCTTCTACTCACTTGATACCAGGATCTATCGCTGTCGCAGTCGCTTCTGTAAAATAGAATTTAATACTCCCTAGTTACACTCAATAATGATCGTAATATTCAAATAATTATTAACGTAGTGTTTAATTAATTATTTAGGCTGGATACGGCCCTGTCTATAAAAGAAAAAGAATTTATAAACAAACTACTGGATATTAAAACGGGGGTTGCGCGAATCTAGGTCACTAGTGAAAATCGATATCCCGAGTTCACTTGTGGTACGCATGACGGTTGTACCGGTCTAAGTGCGTGCGGCTCTTTACCTTTAGTAACTTCTGGAGGACGGACAAGCGCGTATGCTTCGTGAAGCAATTTACTTTCGCGATGTATTATGCTTGAAAATATGACTTCTTCAGAGGTTTACTTTTGCATTAAATTTAGTCTAGGCGGACTATCCACGTTAGGTTGTATAATTAATATATTCGCACGTTATCTACTGGGCGGTAATTTTATGGTGGTGATTTCTTATATGTCAATGAAAGAAATCTCACGTAGATACAATCGACGTTACTTAATGGTATACACACAAAACGCGTATTTATTAAAGGCGGTTTTTATACTTGCGGAATAAGCTGGTGGAAAACAATTAATTGATTGCTTTCTGGAAATTCGTTTACTAAGCGCGTGGGTATCGGTGGACGGTTTCCTTCTACTACAGGTCTTTGACGGATACTCTACGGTTAATTCGATTTGTGATTATCAGCACTTCGGTCCTTCTCCAGCGAGCTGGTGAATTCAGGTGTTTAGAATGTAAGTGAGCGTAAATGATGAAAGCTGCAGGTCTATACAGTCCTACTTAGCTCTCGTCGGTATATGTTAGCGTGGTGGGTGTATACTCCCGACTACCTCGTGGCTTTTGCCCGTGGCTGTCTGGGGGTTGGGGTGTGTTTGCACTTGTGAGCACTCCCGACTACCTCGTGGCTTTTGCCCGTGGTTGTCTGGGGGTTGGTGTGTGTGTGTTGTGTCTACTCCCGACTGCTCCGGGACCTAGCCCGTCGCTCTCTGGGGGTTTGGTGTGTTTGTGTTTATGTGGGTGTTTTGAGTTACTCTACAGACTTACGTGTCGTTAATCACAAAGATCGAGGATAGCTTTCGATTTACAAAAAGGTTCGCGATGCGCGTTCGCCAAATTCAAGGAGCTAAACTCGCTGTGGCTATCACTAGGTCTGCGGCGATTTACTTTTAAACAACCGTCACGTGCAGGTTTTCTGGAATCGGAGTTAGTCAAACGGAATAACTAATACAGGAGCTGGTGAAACCAACTAAATAATTCTCGGCGGCGGAATGCGTTCACGTGGCGCGTTTTTAAATACCGATAGATAGAGATCTACAGATAGATATAATAATAATCTTAAGGTGCCCGGCGCGGTTTTTATAGAGGACCCTCAGTAGGCGGTGATGGCTTCTGTTTGGGGGAATCCTATTTGTAATTGGCGGAGATTACTCTGACGTATAAAACTTTCGATCTTTTATGAAATCTACGTTGGAGTGGAAACAAATTAATTATTGTTGTGCAATCCACGAAATAATGAGAAATATTAAGTTAAGTACTGAGTAATACGGAATACTAAGAAATATTAGATTAAGTTTTGCAGGTGGTTGAATACTAAGAAAGCTTACATCATTCCTTTTACGAGGGCTGATTGTTAAATAATTAATTAATTAAAAAAATTTTGAAGTAATGACTTGCGGTTCGTTACACGTTTACCTAACTTCACTCCCAGAGCTCTCTTTTTCCCTAGCATGATTCGTCACGTAGATAAGGACATCCTAACCCAAGAGATCCTGGATGAGATCGATCTTCCACATGTGAAGAAGGTCGTTCGCAACACCTTGAAGGTCATGAACACCCCAACTTCCCTAGTCCGAATCATAACTCCTTCCCAAACCACCATAGAATACCTCCTCGCAAGCGGTGTCGTCATGTTCGGGAGACGCTACCGTTGCGAACCTTTCCTTATCCCACAACCTCTCCAAAACTATTGTTCTACCTGCACGCTGGTGGGGCATATCGCGGAAGAGTGTCCTTCCCGCGCGATCCGCTGTCCAAACTGTGACGAAAGTCACAGATCCTCCGCCTATAAATCCTCTGCAATCCCAAGGTGTAACATACACAACTGCGAAGATGCTCACCCTACCTATTCCTTTAAGTGCCGGAAGTGGCGGGAATCTCCCAGTTGCCCATTGAAGATGGCATCCCTTGAAACGATCCTGTCTTCCGAAGAGTTCGACTCGGAAAACACCGCCCACCTCAAACCCACTCCCGACACCGACCCCCTTTCCATTCAGGACTTCCTGCAAGTTCTTACACACTCCCTTTTCCGCATGTACCGACAGGACATGGTTCTTCGCTGCCTAGACTCCCTCTCCCAAAACTTTTTCCAATGGCGTGTCAACGTCTGCGTATCAGGTACGCGGATGAAGGTAGCCGTAATCCGCCAACCCAATCCTTAACTCCTTCTCAATGGATATCATAGCACGGACCATTAATGCCAGGGGCGTGCGTCGGAAACATCCCTTAATCAAACAATTTTTACACTCCCACAATATTCACATCCTCTCCATCACCGAAACAAAGCTTACACCTAGACGCACCCTTAATTTCAACACCTTTCACACTTATTCAAACAACAGCCAACATGGAACTGCCCTATTAATTAAAAACGACTTCCCCTCCACTCCTTTTCAACTCCCGGCGCACCTACAGCATCTCGAATGCATTGCTGCAACGGTGCGTTTTCCCACTTCTATAGTATTTATTTCCTATTACAACCCGCCAGGTCACAACACACTATCCTAGGTGACTTCAATGCCCTCCACGCCCAATTCGGAGACACCGCAACGAATGGCAACGGTAACAGGACATCATCCTCTCCGTTGCAGTTGCCACTTCTGCGAATCTCCAACACTCAACCAGCCTATTTCGAACATTTAGGTGCCTCTATAGTAGACCATATCATAGTTTTCAAACCCATAGCCCATTATTTCGATCGTGAGTGCTTTCTAGGCACCACGATCACATCTGATCACATACCACTACTGGTCAAAACTTCATTTTGTTCAGCTCCTCCTACACCTCCTCAATACACAGGAATTAAAGATTTTTCTAGAGCAGACTGGAATGTGTTCTCCGAACTCATCTCCAACAACCGTCCTACACCCAATCTTCAAACGACCCAAGATCTCGAGAGAGCCATTAGTTACCTAACTTCCGTAATTACGGAAGCGGTCGAAATCTCAGCGCCATTAAAAAACATCGACATCTCCCGCAAACTGCTTCCACAGCACATTGTGAACTGGATCAAAGAGTAAAGACGAATATATCGTCAATTCTTGCGATCCAGGGATCCGGCTCTCAAGACCGAATGCAGTCACCTTAACGCCTTAATAAGGCGAGAAACCAATAAACACGCTGAAGACTCCTGGACCAAAGCCACTTCCCAGCTAGATTATAGAAATGGTAAACTCTTCTGGCAACAGTTCGATAGACTGACCAGAAGAAAAGTAAACCCAAAATCCCACCTAACCGACCTTCAGGGCAACATAATCTCTTCCGACCAAGAAAAGGCCGATTTCTTTGATCACCACCTTCAATCCATTTTTCAATCCCCAGATGATCCCCAGTTCGATAACCGGTTCAAGGCAGAAGAATTCTGCAACCTTAACCTTTCTGAAACCCAACTAGATAACGGGAGTCCTTTTGTGCCCCTATCACGCCCGACCAGGTCCAAACATATTTCAAAAAAGAGAAAAATTCAGACCCAGGTCATATCGGCCTAAATAGGAAAATCCTCCGCCACCTACCTGACCCAGCCCTCCGTATACTTTCCGACATTTATAACAAATGCTTAACTCCCCTCACTTCCCGACGGGCTGGAAATCGGCCTCCACCGCCATGATACCAAAACCCCACGCTGACCTAACCTCACCATCCTCCTATAGATCCATTTCCCTCTTGTGTTGCCTCGGAAAATGCTTCGAGCAGATTCTAGCCAGGCGACTCAGGGACCACCTAGAATTCAACGACCTTCTTCCCAACAGCCAATTCCCAGCCGAACATGTCATGATCCCTTGTTGAAGCTGCTTACAGAGACCACCAGGACATTCAATCACAAGCAATGCAATCTGGCTGTTTCTGGACATTAAGCAAGATTCCACAGGGTCTGACACGCCGGTCTCCTGCACAAGATCCGTAACCTCAATATATCCGACCTCTTCTACAAACTCCTACTCTCGTACCTGACCAATCGGTCAGTTCGAGTCAAAGTAGGGAAAACCTTCTCCGATCCTTTTCAACCTACAGCAGGCGTACCGCAAGGCTATGCCTTAGCCCCGATCCTATACACTATCTTCGCATCCGACATTCCCGAAGTCATACAACCCGGAGTAATCGTTGCACAGTTTGCGGATGACACTGCCTTCTTGACGGTTAATCGAAACAGCGAAACGACCTCCCGCCTCATATCGGAAACCCTGCGGAACTTCTCCAACTGGGCTAAACAGTGAAGAGTCTCCGTAAATCCCACCAAAACCCAAACTATCCTCTTCCGCCATCCTAATTACACTGAAGATAAGTTCCCAAAGCTAGCCTCCAGAAATGTTTTCCTCGCCCTAAATCATGAAAGACTCCTACTCCAAGATGAAATCACCTACCTAGGAATCCTCTTTACTAGAACCCTCAATTGGCTCCCGAATGTTAAAAAACACTCAATAGGATTAGGAACCGCGCAAACCTACTGGCCGCCCTCCGGGTTAGAATTAGAGGTTGCCACCCCAAAACACTTCTACACACTTATAAAACATACATCCGCTCTGTTATGGATAACCGATCACCAATATACACCAATATAAATCCAAATCACCTTTCCTCTATCGTCTCCTGTGAACGCCGAATCCTCAGACGCATACACAGGTTACCTCTCAGGTACCCTAGCGACCTTACAACTCAACACGCAAACATACCAAGCATCATACACAGAATCCAAATACTACAGAAAAACTTTGCACATAAAAGAATCTTCGGCGTCACTATCGCTACCAAAGAGATCTTTAACACCCTACAACTACCGTTTTCCCCAATTCCCACGAAGAAAACCTAAATTAAAATTCGAACATCCCCCCTCGATCCTTACAGAACTCCTCGGCGACCTCCCCGAAAAGATTCCATGGACAACATCCCATATACCCTCCACATCCCCCCGTCTATTCGATGACGACCCAGCAAGAAACCGGACGACGAACCTAATAATCACACTAAGCACACTACACCTCACTTAACACTACACACATTTAAGCTAATGAATGCACTATTAAATATTAAATAAATAAACCTTTTTTCTTTTTTTACGCCAAAAATAAGCACATCTCATGATTGTAAACTATACAATAACAACGAAACATCGCAACACCAACAAACATGGGTTGACCAGGGCTGAAGAGGATAAGGACTCCTGAACAGTCTACGAATAAGATATATAAGCTATAAATAAGTAAATAATAATCATAGGTATGAGCATACTAACAAAAAAAAGAAGGAAATCTAATTCTTCTGATTCTTACAGCGAAGAGGCACCGGCTGCTTTTCATAGCGACACACATTACGTTGCTGCATATAGCGCGTAACCACATGCCATCGACTTCGCAGAAGGTACGGAAGCACCACCGGAACATTTTGGGACGCTTCCGGGACCTCACTCGTCCGGTAAAACCGACAAACGCCGCTACCGGACATTCCGCCAAAGCCGACGGCAGATACAGAATAGCCACCTCCGCCTTGGAGCCTGCCATTAATCACTGTTCAAGTGATCACCTAGGTCAACGTTCCTGTCGACGCCGTCCACCCGAACGACCCACGTTGATTCCTAGTGCGATCACGACTACGACAGAAGAATTTCTATGTATAGAATGTAAACAGGTAACAATTAATTATGTAAATCAACGATAGTAGTTCATGCTGAATAAAAGAACACGCACATAATACCTCCTAATTCTTAGTTTAGCAACTACCTTCACATTTTCTCACAACTGTATCATGATTAATATTACTAAATTTTTCGCATTTGCGTTTTAAAGTTACCTCCATCTTTAAATAACATTTAAATATCTGGTGTGGCACAACATACTACCTTCCAACCTACAAATTGGAAATTAAAAGAAATTAAATAATATATTTTTTTAGGAAAATTATGCAATCTCTATTGTATCCTGAAAAAAGGCAACGTTGTAAAAACAACAATAATTTATGTGAGATAGATGTTTAAACTTTTATGACAAATACAGGTTAACAGGCTTCTAGATGCTAACGTAAAAAATTCGAAAATGGAAATTAAAGAAGAAGAAGAAGAGGAAGGGCCCACGTATTTCATTCCCTCCCCAAGGGTGAGGGCGCGCTGCTCGAGCTTTACGACCACCTTCAGCCGCAATCATGGATTCCCAGAATACAAACATACATTACGTATATATGCATGGTGGGGTTAAGGATGGGTGTGGTCAGGATAGGATCGGAAGGGAAGCAGTTAGGGTTCTGAAAATACTACCCCAGCATTCGCGTAAGTAGCCGCACATAGTGTGCAAATAGATAGTGACCATGCCGCTACATGTGTATGAGGAAAACCCCTGAAAAAACTCATACAAGGAAGACGGCAACGCGAGTCGAACCCATTACCTCCCGAATGCTAAGCAGGTCGTGTCACCACTACACTACTAGAGTGGTTAGAAATTAAAATAAATGAAATAACTTTAATAACAATTTGTTTAGGTTAATCGAGCAATCTCGTTTATAATTATTTCATTACGAAAATAGCGAACATCGTAAAAACAAAAACAATAATCTATATCAAGCAGGCGTTTACAACTTCATGTCAGCCGCTCGCTTCTATCAAAATATCGATAATACAGTTTAAGTATTTATCTAATTTTTACGCTTATTTCGCTTTATATTAAGAAACCTTATGAAGAAAAGTTATGTAAAATTACATTTTCTTTAAAAGATATATTTACACATATTCGCATGAAATTAATCGTTATTCGAAAAAATTTGAACTAACACAAATTCCAACTCAGGATTTTTTGCCGTTAAATTAAAATAGCATAGAACATAATTAATCTATATGATTAAAGTATGATTTGGTATATATTGGTTTCTTTAAAATACAGCTGGTTCAGAAATATTTGGTAAAAATTAAAAATCTGCTTCTAATAAACCAGGATAAATGAAAATAAGCTTAAGTACGTTTTCGATCTGGAATTATCGTGGGTATTAACATACACACATGCACGCATACACACATACACACACACGCACGCACACACACGCACGTACACATACATACACGGACGCACGCACGCACCCACGCACGCACGCATGCACCCCCCCCCCCACACACACGCACACACGCACACGAACACGCACACGCACGCGAACACGCACACGAACACGCACACGAACACTCACACGAACACGCAAACGAACACGAACACGCACACGAACACGCACACGCACACGCACACGCACACGCACACGCACACGCACACGAACACGCACACGAACACGCACACGAACACGCACACGCACGCGAACACGCGCACGAACACGCATACGAACACGCACACGAACACGCACACGCACGCGAACACGCACACGAACACGCACACGAACACGCACACGAACACGCACACGAACACGCACACGAACACGCACACAAACACGCACACGCACACGCACACGCACACGCACACGCACACGCACACGCACACGCACACGCACACGCACACGCACACGCACACGCACACGCACACGCACACGCACACGCGCACGCACACACACGGACACACGGACACACGGACACACGGACACACGGACACACGGACACACGGACACACGGACACACGGACACACGGATACACGGACACACGGACACACGGACACACGGGCACACGGGCACACGGACACACGGACACACGGACACACACACGGAACACGCACGCACGCACGCACGCACGCACGCACGCACGCACGCACGCACGCACGCACACACACACACACACACACACACACACACTAAGAAACATTTTTGAAGTGTTTTAAAAATTAAATAGGTAAATAACATTTTTCAAGTGTATAAACATAGATTTCATTGTACATACCATTATCTATCATTATCATTATCACATTTCACCTTTCTCGACTCCTTTATAAATTATGTTATATATTCTTATATCACTATACATGGGTTATATATAATTTTAAAAATTATACTGGCGTAATATGGCCAACCCCGCATTCTCCTGCGTTACTTCGCGTATTATTTTATCAAACGTGTCACCGTGCATACCACATTATGTTATTGATGAAGAATTAAAGCGAGCTAATTTACATTTAGTTTCACCAATATCATTTATTGGTGCCGGAATCGACGTTGATGAATATCATCATGTTTATAGTTTCAGAAGGCAAGTGTTTATTGTAAATGAAGAGAAACACTCAGAGGGAATTCCGAATTCAATAGTAGTTGACTTCGAATCGGAAGAATACAGAATTTTTTTGTCTGATGAGAAAATTAGGTGCTTCCGATGCAACAATTACGGACATATAGCGTCAAAATGCCCCAATCAGGAATGTGAACAATCCTACTCAATTGCCACTAAAGATTCTAATAAAAGGCCTCGCACACTAACCAAAACAGTAACTGATTCTACTTGTACAATTGATTCAGAAATACAAGAGGATACTAATATAAAGAATACTATAATAGATGCCACCAACGAACTTCAAAAAGCGGCATGGTGGGGTTAAGGATGGGTGTGGTCAGGATAGGATCGGAAGGGAAGCAGTTAGGGTTCTGAAAATACTACCCCAGCATTCGCGTAAGTAGCCGCACATAGTGTGCAAATAGATAGTGACCATGCCGCTACATGTGTATGAGGAAAACCCCTGAAAAAACTCATACAAGGAAGACGGCAACGCGAGTCGAACCCATTACCTCCCGAATGCTAAGCAGGTCGTGTCACCACTACACTACTAGAGTGGTTAGAAATTAAAATAAATGAAATAACTTTAATAACAATTTGTTTAGGTTAATCGAGCAATCTCGTTTATAATTATTTCATTACGAAAATAGCGAACATCGTAAAACAAAACAATAATCTATATCAAGCAGGCGTTTACAACTTCATGTCAGCCGCTCGCTTCTATCAAAATATCGATAATACAGTTTAAGTATTTATCTAATTTTTACGCTTATTTCGCTTTATATTAAGAAACCTTATGAAGAAAAGTTATGTAAAATTACATTTTCTTTAAAAGATATATTTACACATATTCGCATGAAATTAATCGTTATTCGAAAAAATTTGAACTAACACAAATTCCAACTCAGGATTTTTTGCCGTTAAATTAAAATAGCATAGAACATAATTAATCTATATGATTAAAGTATGATTTGGTATATATTGGTTTCTTTAAAATACAGCTGGTTCAGAAATATTTGGTAAAAATTAAAAATCTGCTTCTAATAAACCAGGATAAATGAAAATAAGCTTAAGTACGTTTTCGATCTGGAATTATCGTGGGTATTAACATACACACATGCACGCATACACATACACACACGCACGCACCACACGCACGTACACATACACGACGCACGCACGCACCCACGCACGCAGCATCCCACACACGCACATACGCACACGAACACGCACAGCACGCGAACACGCACACGCACGCAACGAACACCACGAACACGCAACGAACACGAACACGCACACGAACACGCACACGACACGACACGCACACGACACGCACACGCACACGACACGCACACGAACACGCACACGCACACGCACCGAACACGCAGCACGAACACGCATACGAACACGCACACGACCACACGCACACGCACGCACGAACACGCACACGAACACGCACACGAACACGCACACGAACACGCACACGAACACGCACACGAACACGCACACGACACGACACGCACACGCACACGCACACGCACACGCACACGCACACGCACACGCACACGCACACGCACACGCACACGCACACGCACACGCACACGCACACGCACACGCACACGCACACGGACACACGGACACACGGACACACGGACACACGGACACACGGACACACGGACACACGGACACACGGACACACGGACACACGGACACACGGGCACACGGGCACACGGACACACGGACACACGGACACGGACACACGCACGCACGCACGCACGCACACACGCACGCACGCACACACACACACACACACACTAAGAAACATTTTTGAAGTGTTTTAAAAATTAAATAGGTAAATAACATTTTTCAAGTGTATAAACATAGATTTCATTGTACATACCATTATCTATCATTATCATTATCACATTTCACCTTTCTCGACTCCTTTATAAATTATGTTATATATTCTTATATCACTATACATGGGTTATATATAATTTTAAAAATTATACTGGCGTAATATGGCCAACCCCGCATTCTCCTGCGTTACTTCGCGTATTATTTTATCAAACGTGTCACCGTGCATACCACATTATGTTATTGAAGAAGAATTAAAGCGAGCTAATTTACATTTAGTTTTACCAATATCATTTATTGGTGCCGGAATCGACGTTGATGAATATCATCACGTTTATAGTTTCAGAAGGCAAGTGTTTATTGTAAATGAAGAGAAACACTCAGAGGGAATTCCGAATTCAATAGTAGTTGACTTCGAATCGGAAGAATACAGAATTTTTTTGTCTGATGAGAAAATTAGGTGCTTCCGATGCAACAATTACGGACATATAGCGTCAAAATGCCCCAATCAGGAATGTGAACAATCCTACTCAATTGCCACTAAAGATTCTAATAAAAGGCCTCGCACACTAACCAAAACAGTAACTGATTCTACTTGTACAATTGATTCAGAAATACAAGAGGATACTAATATAAAGAATACTATAATAGATGCCACCAACGAACTTCAAAAAGGAGAAGTACAGGAAGATATCTCAAACAAACAATGTGAAAAACCCAAGAAAGCGGCCAATAACGCATCGAAAAATAAGAGTAGGAAAGTCGACGAAACGCCCACGAATGAAGCCTACGATGAAATAGAACATATGTGGGCAAACGAAAACAATAAGGTTTTAGATTTCATCACATACAGCGACTTTCTTAACAAAGTAAAGGGAGCTAATAATCAAATTGAGATAGCAAGAAATTACACAGACAATATCGATGACTTGCTAATTTTAATAAAGGAAACTATACCAGCTTTCTCCCAAAGGTCAATAAAGGAAATGTGCAAAAGACTAATTAGCTCGATAAGAAGAGATCTCTGTAGAGAAAAAATATGCCTTCTCCACCGGAGTCATTGTGCGGATCACAACCAGAACGTGCATCATCAATCGAAAGTATAACATTTTAATTTTCAGTTTTCCCAAACACATACATATATACTTATTTCCAAAAAAAAAAAAAAGGAATGGAAGACAAATACAAAAATAATAAAGTGAACATTACAACACTCAATGCAAAAAGCTTAAGATCGGAAGCAAAATGGCACGAATTTTTAGTTTTTCTAGAAGTTAACTCACCGGATATTATTTTAATTCAAGAATCTAATATGTCCGAACTACCTAGGGAATTGAACTGTAGAACACATGACTTTTTGTTAAACCCGTGTTTAACTGAATACAGTGGAACACTAATAGCTATAACAAAAAGTCTTAATTTAAAAATAACCGAGCACAAAATTGTGCATGAATCATACGTGCAAAGAATCAGCATAACATTAAATGCACAGAAATGGACATTATGGAATGTATATGTGCCTCACAACGTAGTAATGAAAACTTTGTACTTAGATTTACAATGCTTTAACACTTGGAATGACAAGATTGTCGTTGGAGGAGACTTTAACTGCACATTAAACCCTACCACTGATCGACAGTTTTCAATAGAGCGGAATAGCGCTTTAAGTAAAGAGTTACAAGCGCTTATAAACGATTTTTTATTACATGATGTTTGGCCCATGTTGAAAAAAAAGAAAGGTTTTACTTTTTATACTTCGCAATCAGCTTCCAGGCTAGATAGATTATATATTTCAAATAACTTAATTGCAGACCTTTTAGGCAGTTCTTTGAAATTATCGTTTTCTGATCATTTGGCAGTAGTATGCTCCTTCACTTTTAAGAAAAATATTTTTAGCATACCGGCTTACTGGAAATTTAATGATATGTTACTAGAAGATAAAAATTTTATTGAAGCTATAAGTATTTACTTGGAAAATGTGATCAGGAAAAGACCCCGAATGTAACACACTCGTATGGTGGGAAAATTTAAAAGTAAACTTAAAATACATAATTATACTTTAATGCAAGCAAAAAAGAGCACAGATTTTTTTGAACTTAATCATTTGCAAAACCAAATTCGAGCATTAAACAGAGACACAAACACTAACCTGCATAAACAAATGCCTTCAAATACAAAGCAGGTCTTGGGACAAGCACAAGACTGGTATAAAAGGAAAAGCGAAAAAATTATACTGCAACACAAGCTAGGCAGCATAATCTACACCGACAAACCTTCCCTTTCAAGGAATCAATTTTCAACATTTAAGTCATTATAAGAACTATACGAAGATAACGCAATAGTATCGAACCCTTTAACCATTACCTCTCTAGTAAAGAGCTTTTACGTAAACAAATATAGGAGTGACGTGCAACACATAAATCGCGACTCTATACTTTTTAAAAAACAAAAGGAATTGACAGAAGTACACAAAGTGCTACTGGATAACCCCTTGAGACTAGAAGACTTCAAAGCCGCTCTGCTATCTCTCAATAAAAGGAGCGCGCCGGGAATAGATGGACTAGCTACAAAGTTTTACATCACGTTTTGGAAAAAAATTAGTCACATTTACCATGAAGTGGCAACAAAGTGTTTGGAGCAGGGAAAAATGATCAGATCAATGACTAAAGCGATAATCAACCTCATTCCGAAAAAGGTGATTTGAAGGCATTGGATAATTGACTACAAAATATTAGCAAAGGCCTTATCTTCAAGGATTTCTTCAGTCGTCAGCACCATTGTTGACACTGATCAGAGCTACAGTGTACCAGCACGAACTATCTACGACACGTTGCATTTACACAGAGATACTATTTTTTATGCAAATCGAGACAATCTTCCATTAGCCGTCATAAACCTCGACCAAAAATCAGCGTTTGACGGAGTTAACCACGACTATCTGTTTCATGTTTTAGAAAAAAATGAATTTTGGAGAATACTTTATCAATGCCGTAAAAACAATCTATAAAAATGCAGTTTGTCAAGTACGAGTAAATTCGTTGTTAACAAGCGAAATCCCAATACAAAGAGGTATACGGCAAGGTTGTCCTTTATCCGGCTTCTTGTATTCCGTGTCATTAGAACCGTTCCTATCATTATGCAGACAGTCATTAGCAGGCGTATCACTCATTACTGATAATACAAAAGTGGTGGTCAGTGCGTATGCAGACGATATCTCGGTATTCATTGATTTTAAAGTGCTTGAAATGAATTACAAAATATTCGCGAAACAATCAGGTTCACAACTAAACACAGAAAAAACGGTGGGATTCTGGACAGGGAGATGGAAAAACAGAAGTGATGCGCCGCTTGGATATCAATGGACCAATACGCATACCAAAATTCTCGGTATAAAGTTCTCTGAAAACCAAGAAAAGGACGCGGATTTAGCATTCATGGAACTAAAGGAAAAGTTAAAGAACTCATTAGCAAGATGGAAAAGAGAAACAACCTCACTATCCATGGCAGCACGAAAAGTAATTGTCAATAAATCAATTGCTCCAAAACTATGGCACACGTTCCAAGTTTTGCCAATAAAGGACAGTCATATAAAAGAGCTCCGGGGAATGCTAGTGAGGTTTATGTGGACGGGAAAACACTGGTGTAAGGAAAAGGATTTATGTTTACCGGTGAAACTAGGAGGAATAGGACTTGTTCAATTGCGAACAAGATTAATAGCGTTTCACTTATTGATCGTCAAGGAATTATTGTTAAGCAAAAGCATAATAAGTGGAAAACTACGCTTAAAACAATAATTAGATCATCCAACATATACGGAGCTTTTGGGAGTGGTTTTATAGTAACACACGAACAAGCAGGTAGCAGAGTTTCACCATTTGTACAGTCCCTTAGATCGGCAATGCATTCCTTACATATAAGTGTAAAAATTTCCCAAGAGGACTAAACGACATTAAAATATCCCAGTCACAGAGTGCACGTTAATTCCGAAAGAGAAACCACCGCTGTTTGTAAAGACTTGGTCGGATCTCGGATTCAAAAAAATGTCACACTTTATGAAAACAAATAAGTGGATGTCAGATCAAGAATTATCTGCAAAATTAACTTGTCAATCCAACACTGTGCGAAATAATCTGATAAAACACTACCAAAGGATAAAGGTATACTTCGAAGAAAATTACAAAGCAGAACTGGAAAGGAATGAACCACTGAACCAGCTACAACTGACATTCACTACCCTGAACAGTAACAAAGAGGTTATTGAAAAGAAAAATATAAGAAAAATGCAACAGAAGCTAACAGTAGAATGGTATGGTGACGACGACGAAAAAAGAAACGGATGGTCTAATAAAGAGATCAAATGGGTTACTTTTTATAATAAATTGACATATGGTAAAGACAGTGAAATAGCATGGAGGTTTGCGAAGGACAGATTGGCAGACATGGTTTTTTTAAAAAAATCTGGATTGAAAAACACAGACCTATGCCCGTATTGTCCCAATAAAACAGGAACCGCATGGCATATATTAATAACATGCCAAAAAACAAAAGAACTCTGGCAGCATATAAAAGCAATGGTGCTTAACCTAACCGGGAATCTGTGCACGATCAAGGATATATATTGTGGCATAGCTGGAAACTCAAGCGAATGTCTTTTAGCAAATATGTTAATCACAGTGGGTAAAAGCACCATATACAAAACATTAACGATGTTTCTCCGGAATAACTACGAACAAGAATATACAGAGGTTTTCGTTAACAAATTAAGACAGAGAATAACACTGGAATACGCATGGTACCTAGGTAAACAGGATATAAGAACATTCGTAGATATTTGGTGCAAGAACAATGTCCTATGTGAACTAAAACAAAATCTACTAGAATTTTCTTTATTTTTAATGTGATTTTATTTATATTATATGATTCTATGTCTAGATTTTAGAGAGAGAAAAAGACAATTTATGTAAACGATATGTAATTAATTGTTGTAAATAAATAATAATAATAATAATAATAACACACACACACACGCACGCGCACGCGCACGCGCACGCGCACTCGCACGCGCACTCGCACGCGCACGCGCACGCGCACGCACACGCACACGCACACGCACACGCACACGCACACGCACACGCACACGCACACGCACACGCACACGCACACGCACACGCACACGCACACGCACACGCACACGCACACGCACACGCACACGCACACGACACGCACACGCACACGACACGACACGCACACGCACACGCACACGCACACGCACACCACACGCACACGCACACGCACACGCACACGCACGACACACGACACGCACACGCACGCACACGCACACGCACACGCACGCACACGCACACGCACACGCACACGCACACGCACACGCACACGCACACGCACTCGCACACGGCACACACGCACACGCACACGCACACAGCACACACACACACACACACACACACACGTCAGCCTCTGAAAAATCATAATGAATGTGTCGACTAACAGAACACTTCCCACAATTAGTAAAGGTAATATCGGAATAACTACATTTAAAACAAAAGATTTTATTATCACCCTTATCACAGGTGTGATAGGTATGACCCAATTGTTTACATTTAAAACATGTTGTTGAAGACTTAGCTGTATTAACTTTTGAATTATTAAAAGTTAAATTTGTATTTTTTGGCTTAATACCAGTAAAATTGACTTTAGGTTTAATATTTTCATTCAAGGTAGAAGATTTAGGCTTGTATTCAGATTGTCTCTGTGAATCTGAACTAGAATTAAATTTGAATTTTGAATTCTGATCTTTCACTTGCTGTAATTTTTTACATAACTCAACTAAATGGAAAATATCATTAACATTAACAAGAGCTAACTGAGTAACAAACCAAGGTTGTAAATTTTTCATAATAATTTTTAATTGTTCACACTCAGAAGGAGGAACGTCTAATTGTGAAAATAAGTTAACCATTTCGGAAATAAAGAGGGTTGGAATTTCATCAAAAGTCTGTTTTCTATTCTTAATTTCATTAAACAACACTTCGTCATGTCCTTCGGGTTAAAAGTTACTTTTAGTTTAGAAATAAGTTGGTTCCAGGTATGAATTAAGGGCTTAATCGCTCTGAACCATATTAAACCTTTCCTTGAAAATAAATCAACACCAAATAAAAGCATCTCCGACTTTGAAATGTTTCGTGCCATCATCAACTCCTCACATCTTTGAATAAATGTAAAAACTTCTATCTCACTACCATTAAATTTCAGATTTAATTTATACACAGGAACAGAACTTTTAGAAACTTGCAAATTTTGAATTAATTTGGAAAAATCTTCAGCTGGAATATTAACTGAAGTGTTAACATTGTCGTTATGTGAAATAGACATATTAGAAGTGTCTAAATACTCATTATTCAATTCAATATCTTCATTAATAGATTCAATTAATTCTAAAGATTCGTTACATAAAGTCAACAATTGATCGTGTAAATACAAAAATTCATTATCAAAAATGGTATAATTCAAACGTTTCAAAATATGCAATAAACGAGTGTGAAGTCTAAGGTACTCTCCTTTTGAAGGCTTAATTTTGAACAAATTGATCAAAGATTGAATGTTATGAAGTTTTTCTTTTAATAATTCCAGTTCTAAGGTTTGGTATATTTTTAAATTTCTTATGCGAATCAAATAAATTTGAATCAATCCTTTCTAAATTTAATTTACGTCTTAGTAATTTACGTTTCTCATCCACAGTTAACTTTTCCGCAGCATTGACATTTCTAAAATTTAACTCTACTAATAACTCGTCACTACGTAAAACATCTACTAAATAATTCAAATTTGACATGGTAAAAAATATTATATAAACACAAACAATAAAATTTCACTAATCGTAAACACAATAAAAATTTCCAATCGTAATAATAAATGGTTACAATACCTTTAAAATGGTGAACTCTAATAATGGAAACTGAAACAAACAAGAGCGAAAATAACCATCAAATGGTAATGAAAGCAAATCAAGTCCCATGCTCGATGCGCCAGTATAATAATAAAGTGGACGAACTGGTATAAAATATATAAAGTGTTTTAATAATATAATAAAGAAATAAGTGTTAAATAAATGTTCTCCAAAAACAAATCGTTAAACTAACTGGAGATACTAACCATTCACCACAAATAATGCCTTTGATTCAGTCGGTAGTTTAAAGTGGGGAGGTCCAATTTTTTTTTGATTTGCTTAATTACCTCAATGTATGCTGTTATTTCCACTGAATATCAGTATAAAAAATTTGCAATAAAAATGATCTCGGACGCCAAGCTATTTTTAATAATGCTCGGAATAACTAAACCGAGGTTGTTAACAATAAAAATTTTATAGAAATGTAAAAAATAAAAACATACCAATATGTTTATTAACAGTTAATGATAGGGTTAAATAAAATATATCTTAAAATTCTAGTCTTATACTAAAAATTCATTACATAAATACCTGTTTGTAAAATTTTTGTACACAATATTTTGAATAACCTCTGGTATCTAAATGATTACGGAATTGTCAACCAAGGTGATGTCATCTTTGCATCAATATTGCGCAATATCTTGTAATAATGCTTTACGTAGTAAGCCACACGCAAACTGGAATTTTATTTCTTATAAATTTATCTTCATGAAATGGATAATACGTTTAATGCATTATCCAATAAAAATTGCAATCATAAAATGAAAGCGTACGCAACAGTAAAATTTTAAAATGTAATCAAAGTAAAAATTAAAGAAAGGAAAGTAAAATAAATGTGCCTGAAAAGAGCAAATGTTTTAATTTTTAGTATAATGCGTTAAAATATCTTACCATCAAATTAATGGCACTTGCACAAAATTTAGGTGAAAAACCCAAAAAAACTTTCTGCTTCTCACAACTTTCATCAGGAAGTGAAAAAAATGGATGCGTTGAAATTAGACGAGGTAGTCGTGCGCGAAACGATTTGCGCAAAGAATTAAGTCAACGATGACGCGTTGCGCGAATAAAATGATCAGAAGAAAATTTAAAGTGGGAGTATAAACCATTGAGAAATATATACACTTAAGAAGATATGCACTTAAGTTACACCAAAATGCAAATTAAGCTGCCTACCTCGTAGCTGTAATGCAAAATTAATTAAAATTTTTCTTATATTTACAACTGAACGAATGAAAGACTTTAAATTACGATATATTTAATACAACTCAAAATGGGCTGTTTGGTAAAATTGGGCTGTACCTTCCACCGTCTGTGTTTTTGTCTTTTTCGTATAATAATTTAGGCCTTATATGTACCATATATACCTACAATACAAGAACACATACCTTTTCTATCGTTTCCAGGTGCTGCAAAGCTTCCTCTATTTCCATCTCTTCTTCGTAGACGTCTTCACCCCATTATCAAGTTTATTTTCTAGAATAAAAATATATGCTTCCTTCTAAAAGTGAATAATTATGTTGTAAATACTAGAATTATGTAGATACAATTTGCAACTTACATTCTTTTCAGCTCGTCCCTTTTTTAAAGTTCTCCCTAGACCTCTCCACTGTTGTTGAATGAAATTCATTTTTTATTTTCTCCCAATAGGTAATTCATTTTTTCTTTAATGGAAACGGCGCCTATATTCTATATTCAATTATAGGGGCATGCCTGCATAAGATGACGGGATAGGACTATGCATAAGAATGTATGTATGAATTGAATATGGAAACTTCATTGCTTGAGATCAGTAATAAACATAACATCAAACAAAGACTTTTCAGTAGTATAAAAATGTATTCAAAACACTGTTTGCTAATTATTTAATAATAATCCAGTTCATTTACCATTAATTAACCGCTTTGATTCAAACTTTGGTGTTTTTTAACATACGCAAAAACTTACCTTTGAATTATTTGCATCCATTGGGTTTTTCATGCCCGGTGAAGTTTTTGGGCCTCTTCTGTACTTTGGGATTGTTCACCTTAGACTTAAGGTAACTTCTAATAAGTACTTAAAACGCTACCACAAAAACTCAGACGAAGGACGACGTAACTCAGCACAGATTCGCAAAATAATTATTTGACATAACCTAAAAATGTCACGCGAATACCGAGTATTGCTGCTTTGCCGGTTGGTGCACGCTATCAAATTACCACTTGATTATGATCCCTTAACGAAGGGTTAATTATCTTTTCAGCAACCCAATCAAAGTGGATGCAATCGGTTGAATACAGATTTGATTTACATTTATGTAACCGGCCCTAACTTACCTTAATTTCAATTCTTAGTTTGAAATTATTTTAAATCTTATGCTTACACACATCAAAATGACCACACGTAAAAGTCATCAACAGTTCTGCGTTGATGTTAAATCAAGGTTACCTCGTTCTCATCCCTAGAAATTCTTTTATATCTGTCGCCTTCTCCGGCGTATTGATACATTCAATATCCAATAAGAATCCAAATAAGGTATTATTAAGATGGTCTTGATCAATTTTACTTCCGGTTCGTTCCATCTCATGCGTAAATCCACATAAATTTCAGAATAATTTGCTAAATTTAATGTATAATTCCGATTTGATAGTTTCGCTAAGACTAAGGTTTTTTACCCGATCAAAATCGGTTATAATATCAGGTTTTAATTATTTTTGTATCAATTTTTTTTAATCGACCCTAAGTAGTCTGCATTGATCATAATTTTACAAAAATATAATAGACACAAAAGTTATGAGTAAAATTAATGTGTAGTTTCTACTAAACAAAACAGTCTTTCAAACGCTGGTTAAATTCTTCGATTCTAAGACAATTTTTATAAATTTCAATATTAATTTTATTGACAAGTGATACTTCTTCTTTTTAACCTTTAAACTACTTGATGATGATTTAACTAGCTGCGGTTCGTTACCATTTACAATTTCTGAATTGATGTAAATTAAAATTATTTAGTAGTTTTAGATGTTAATCGCTAAATTTATTCTGAATTCCTGTACAGGGTGTTTTTAAGGGCGCGGTGGTCCATACTTTCGATACACCCGGTATTTCAGTACAGTACATTTTTCAAAAGAAAAAAGTGTAGGTGTTTTTTGGTATAGGGTATTAAAGGTCTAACTTAGTTAGTGAATTATTTTAATTTTGAACGAAAAAAGGGCTCACTTTAGGGAATTTATTACTCATAAACCTAATAAGATTTTGGGCTATGACTAGGACTAGTGTTTGCTTATTACGCTTAGTTAACGATTGTGGAGGTAAAATCCAGAAAAATATACTGGGTGATTGACTTATGCGAATTGTTATGTTACTCACCCTTATTAAATGACCCCACTACTAGCTAGGGTGTCAACATGTCACTATTTAAGCTGTACATTTTTTTATTCTAATGATGATAGTCGAAATCCAATGTTTTTCAGAAAAAAAAACACTTGAATAAATAATCTTTTAATATTTGTTGTAGGTATGTAATCTAGAAAGAATTGAATTCCACTTTTCGTATCCACTAAAGACTAAAAACTAAAGACACAACGTAAGGACTATGTACAATTAAATTTACGTAAAGCAACAACAATAATAAATTAATCATAAATTTAATGAAAAAAGAAATTAGGGGTACCTAAACGAAGATAAATAATTTTTCAATTGATAAGTATTCTAGTTAATGAGATGCTCAATATGTCCATCGGTTTCTTGCACGTATCAAGAAAGAGCGACTAAGGTTCACTAACATTTGTTCATTAATTTCTTCAAATGCTCTGTTTATTCTGATTTTCATATTCTCAACGTGTAGTTTGGTATACTTTTTCTTTTACGTAACCTCACATAAAAAAATCCAATTTCGTAATATCTGTAGACCTAGCTGACCAAGCAGTTGTTATTGAGCCTATCCTTAAAGAAGTAACTTTAGTAAAATTATTAGCTGACTTAGAATTCTTAATAGAGCAAGTTGACAATACGAAGAAAGATATTTTTAGAGCCCAGTTAACTAATACAGTATTGCCCAAAATAAACAGTACTGAACTTGTAATTGTTTTATTTATTTAAGAAATACATATTATTGACACTTTATTACATGTTCTAAATGTGCACCTCCTCGTTCAAGACAGACTTCATAACGATGTACTAAGTTTCTCGTCATGTTATAGAATAAGGGTTGTCTCAGGTCTGCGAAGAAGGCGCTAACGGCATCCTTTAATTCATCGATGGTTTGTGGTCTCCTTTTGAAAACGGCATTTTTAGCCATGCCCCAAATGTATGCGTCTGGAGATGTGAGGTCTGGAGAATGTGAAGGATAAGGGAAGTCAGTTAATCGTGAAATTAATCTGCTTGGAAAATGTCCCTGAAGAAATTGACGAACTACGGCAGCAGTAAGGCAAGTTGCCCCGTCCTGCTGAAATTGGTCTCGAAATGCCAAATTACGTGCACGACAGAATTGACGTAGATCGGAGATAAAGCGTGTTAAAATTTGTATGTACCTCTATTGATTTAGTGTGACTTTCCTACCATTCTCTTCGATGAAGTATGGACCAATGATTCCGTGTCCCGAAACTGCACACCAGACACTCACTTTTGCACTATGTAATGGAACTTCTTGAACCACATCGGGTCTGGCAAAGCCTAGAAATCGATTTGTGCGCAGATTCACATGCCCCGACAAATGAAAATGTGCTTCGTCTGAAAACCATATATTTTTCAAAAATTCAGGATTTTCATTCTGTAACGCGAGAATTCTGGCGCAACATTCCTCTCTACTGCGATAATCCCGAGGATGTAATTGTTGATGTACCTGAATCACATACGAAAATGCACCCAGCTCCTTCAGGATTCTTTGCAAGGAAGTTCTTTTTAAACCAAGTTGCAACGCTGTCCTTGTCTGGCTGACTTTCGGATTTTCTAAGATCTGCTCAAAAACACGTTCATGGTTATTGTTATTGTTAACTGTTCTGGGACGCCCCGAGTTTCCTTTTCGTTGGCACAATACATTACCCGTATTTCTGAACTTTTCATTAACCTTTAAAATTACAGCATTACTTGGAGAACGTTTATTAAACCGTTGTGTGAATTGATCACACACGTGTCGCAGACTTGCACCATTACGTCGGCCGATTCCGTATGAGCGAAAATAATGCTCTACCAGAAACACTTTCTTCTGTGTACTTAACACCATTTTTAAAAATTAGGCCCTACTAATTAATTGTTTAAGGTTTACTTGACAGGTGTACACTAGCTAACTTGGGTATGACAGCGCGCGCATAGAGACACCGCCGACTTAGTTTCAGTACTGATTATTTCGGGCAATACTGTATTATTACAAACTATATTCACAAACAAAATAGTTTTTACTTTTTCTTTTTGTTTAAAAACACCCAAACCTTTTTGAAAGAGCATCCAAAGCTCATATTATGAAAAAAATCATTATCAAGAACATCAATAGCCTAACATTAACTCCACCGCTACATCAAAAAATAAACCTAATACTATTTCAGAACTACATGAAATGAACTTTATACTTCTACAAAGAAAAAAAGAAAATTTAATTTATATAATGCTGCTACAACAAAGTTTTACGGATTACCAAAAATGTAAATGTAAAAAACCTGTTTTTAGTTTAACGCCCATCAATTAATTTATCTAACTGTGAAATTATACAACTTATAATAAAGAAAATAATTTTTATATGAAAATTCATTCGACTTTGCAGATTGTATGTAAAAAGAAGTCCCAGAAGGTTTCATAATAATAAATTTAGACGTAGGTTCGCTAATCACTAACATTAATTTTAACCTAGTTAAATCTAGTATAGACAAACAATGGAACTTTACATAAGGCCATTGTAACATTACCAAACTGTATTTATTCAAGGCAATTGAATTCAATTTTGACAATACTGCCTTCATTTATAATGGTGTTTTCTACAAAGAAATATTAGATACTCCAATAGGATCTATCATCTCCCCTATTATTTCCCAGTATATTATAGATGAGCTACTGGAACCGTGTACTCCACAGCTAAGTTTTGCATTTCTTTTTTCCTAAGTTTAAATGTAGTTTCGCTGTTCACTAACATTCCTTTTTACCTAATTAAACTAGTATAGACTATACTGGAACTCTATGCAAGACCATCGTAACCAGCCGGGGATCAAAAGAATGGGAGAGCACCAAAAATTTGAGAGCTCATGAGATTTGCGGCTAAATATCGATAAGTGCGAACCAATAGCAAATAGCTTTGAATGTAATGGTTTAAATAACAATTTCATTATTTTTGTAATCTTTTACATAAAATTCCAAAATTTATAATAAAACTATAAATTTTGACATACTTTATTACAAATGCTAACTTGAATATTTAGTTATATATATATATATATATATATATATATATATATATATATATATATATATATATATATATATATATATATATATATATATATATATATATATATATATAATATATATATATATATATATATTTATATATTTCTGCTGATGTAAACAATCACAAATAGTACCGGGGATTCTTTAATACTGATGACAGTTTGAATTTCGCGCATACGATTCTAGTTTTTTTTACGTTGTTGAATTGACGGTTAAATATTTTTAGTTACTTTATTCGTTCTTTTTTGACATCAGTACCTTCGTTAATTTGTTCTTCTTGTTTTGGTTTATTTTTCTATTCTGTATTATCAACGTTCCTTAAAACAACTTTTTTCAGAGCTACTCCGTAATTCAAGAATTTATTACTGTAAGTGATTAGATAATGTTCACATCAGACTAATTTACATTTTTAGTTTAAAAACTTTCTTGAAAAAAAAAGAATTGCATTTATAAGGCAAAACCTACAGGTCGTCCATTACTTCGCAATAATGAAGTGGTAGAAGACGTAAGGCAACGAATGGAAGCAAGTTCCAAAAATTCAATCCATCAGTTAAGTGCTCCAGCTGGTAAGCTGTCAACGTAGGATAATTTTGTGATAACTACTAATTTTATTTTCAAATTACAGGGTTGTCTTATTCATCATGCCAACGGATTTTGCACAAAAACTACATATTCATCCATACTGGGTTTCTGTTGTACATCAACTGCATGTTGCCGATAATGAGAATAGACAAGCCTGAAGTTATATTCGCTTATAGGAAAATAATAAAATAACTAAATAATCCGGCTTGAAATTACATTCGTTTTTTTAATGTATCAACGCCTTTATTTTACATTATATAATGATGTAATATGTCGTAGTCAATGCGAAACATCCGTCTGGATGTCGGCAATTGCACGTATACAAATATAGACGGCGTAAATTCAAAATTAATTTACAAAAAAGCACACACCTTTAAGGTCCTCTAGGCTGTCTTTCGAAATGTACTCCACAATTCGAAAAATACACCTCGATGTCGACAATTGCGCGTATACAAATACAGAAGCCGTGAATTCCAAATTAATTTAAAAATTTTGGTCGAGTTTTGGAAGAGGAGGCTTATTCAAGCAAGCTGGTACAGGCACACACCTTTAATGTCCTATAAGCCGTTTTTCTGAAAGTACTCCACAATTCCAAAAATCCACCTCGATGTCGACAATTGCGCGTATACAAATATAGAAGGCGTGAATTCAAAATTAATTTACAAAATTTGGACGAGTTTTGGAAGAGGAAGGTTATTCGAATAAGGTGGTACGAGTACCAACCTTTAATGCCATATAGGAGTACTAAAAGTACTCCACAGTTCGAAAAATCCACCTCGATGTCGACAATTGCGCTTATACAGATATAGAAGGACTGAATTCAAAATTAATTTACAAAATTAGGGCAAGTTTTGGAAGAGGAAGATTATTCGAATAAGGTGGCACAAGCGCCCACCTTTAATACCATATAGGAGTACTAAAAGTACTCCTCTATTCGAAAAATCCACCTCGATGTCGACAATTGCGCTTATACAGATATAGAAAGACTGAATTAAAAACTAATTAAAAAAATTTGGGTTTTTCGAAGAGGAGGATTATTAGAACAATGTGGCACAAGCACCCATCTTTAATGCCCTATAGGGCGTTTTTCGAAAAGTACTCCACAATTCGAAAAATCCACCCCGATGTAGACAATTGCGTATACAAATGTTGAAGGCCTGAATTCCAAATTAATTTACAAAATTTGGGCGTGTTTTGGAAGAAGAGGATTATTCGAGCAAGGTGGTACAGGCACACAGCTTCAATGCCCTATAGGCCCTTTTTCCAAAACTACTCCACAATTTGAAAATTCCACCTCGATGTCGGCAATTGCGTGCATACAAATATGGTAGGCGTGAACTCAAAATTAATTTACAAAATTTGGGTAAGTTGTGGGAGAGGAGGATTATTCGAACAAGGTGGCACAAGCACCCACCTTTGATACTCTATAGGCCGTTTTTGGAAAAGTATTATTATCTATTCGATAAATCCACCTCGATGTCGACAAATGCGCGTATTCAAATACAGAAGGCGTGAATTCCAAATTAATTTAAAAATTTTGGTCGAGTTTTGGAAGAGGAGGATTATTCGAACAATGTGGCACCAGCACACACCTTTAACTATCTATAGGCCGTTTTTCGAAATGTACTCCACAATTCGAAAAATAGAAATATAGAAAGCCTGAATTCAAAATTAATTTACAAAATTTGGGCCAGTTTTGGCAGAGGAGAATTATTCGAGCAAGGTGGTACAGGCACACATCTTTAATGCCCTATAAGCCCTTTTTCGAAAAGTACTCACAATTACGTGCATGCAAATATGGAAGACATGAATTCAAAATTAATTTACAAAATTTGGGCAAATTGTGGAAGAGGAGGATTTTTCGAACAAGTTGGTACAAGCACCCTCCTTTGATTCCCTATAGGCCGTTTTTTGAAAAGTACTCCACTATTCGATGAATCCACCTCGATGCGGACAATTGCGCTTAAACAGATATAGAAGACCTGAATTCAAAATTAATTTACAAAATTTTGGCGGGTTTTGGAAGACGAGGATTCGAGCAAGGTGGTACAGGCACACACCTGTAATGTCCTAGAGGTCGTTTTTCGAAAAGTACTCCACAATTTCAAAAATCCACCTCGATGTCGGCAAATGCGAGTATACAAATATTGAAGGCGTGGATTTAAAATGAATTTACAAAATCTGGGCGAGTTTTGGAAGGGAGGATTATTAGAACAATGTGGCACAAGCACCCATCTTTAATGCTCTATATGGCGTTTTTCGAAAAGTACTCCACAATTCGAAAAATACATCTCGATGTAGACATTTGCGCGTATACAAATATAGAAGGCCTGTATCCCAAATTAATTTACAAAATTTGGACGAGTTTTGGAACAGGAGGATTATTCGAACAAGGTGGTATAAGAACACATCTTTAATGCCGTATAGGCCCTTTTTCAAGAAGTGCTCCACAATTTGAAAAATCCACCTCGATGTCGGCAATTGCGTGCATACAAATATGGAAGGCGTGAATTCAAAATTAATTTACAAAATTTGGGCAAGTTGTAGAAGAGGAGGATTATCCGAATAAGGAGGTACAAGCACACACCTTTAATGTCTTATAGGTTTTTCGAAAAGTATTTCACAATTTGAAAAATCCACCTCGATGTTGGCAATTGCTTGCATACAAATATAGAAGGCGTGAATTGAAAATGAATTTACAAAATTTGGGCAAGTTGTAGAAGAGGAGGATTATCTGAATAAGGAGGTACAAGCACACACCTTTAATGTCTTATAGGTTTTTCGAAAAGTACTTCACAATTTGAAAAATCCACCTCGATGTTGGCAATTGCGTGTATACAAATATAGAAGGCGTGAATTCAAAATGAATTTACAAAATTTGGACGAGTTTTGGAAGAGGAAGATTATTCGAACAAGGTAGTACAAGCACACACCTTTAATTATCTATAGGCCGTTTTTCGAAAAGTACTCCACAATTCGAAAAATCCACCTCGATGTCGACAATTGCGTGTATACAAATGTAGAAGGCGCGAATTTAAAATTAATTTAAAAGTTTTGGTCGAGTTTTGGAAGAGGAGGATTATTCGAGCAACATGGCACAAGCACCCATATTTAATGCCCTATAGGGCGTTTTTCGAAAAATACCCCACAATTCAATAAATCCACCTCGATGTCGGCAACTGTGCATATACAAGTATAGAAGGCATGAATTCAAAATTAATTTACAAAATTTGGGCGAGTTTTGGAAGAAGAGGATTATTCGCACAAGGTGGCACAAGCACCGACCTTTAATGGCCTATAAGCCGTTTTTCGAAAAGTACTGCACAGTTCGAAAAATCTACCTCGATGTCGCGTATACAAATGTAGAAGGCGCGAATTCAAAACTAATTTAAAAATTTTGGTCGAGTTTTGGATGAGGAGGATTATTAGAACAATGTGGTACAAGCACCCATCTTTTGTCTCTTTTTATTTGAAAATCAAACTATCTATTACGTATTCAACTAGAATAACCTAACACGAGTTTTCTCGAACTGTGGAGTACTTTTCGAAAAACGGCCTATAGGGCATTAAAGGTGTGTGTGTTTGTGCCACATTGGTGGAATAATCCTCCTCTTCAAAATTTTGTAATTTAATTTTGAATTCACGTCTTCTATATTTGTATACGCACAACTGCCGACATCGAGACGGATGTTTCTCATTCACTACGACATATTACATCACTATACCATGTAAAATAAAGGCGTTGATTCATTAAAAAAAAACAAATGTAATTTGGTTATTTTATTATTTTTCATTAAGTTGGTACTATTCCATAAGCGCATGTCATTGAAAAAAAAGCGAATGTAACTTCAGGGTGGTGAGAATAGACGTAATTATTGTGATTGGTTTACTGGCAATTTAAATAACGATATTTTAAATGTAACTTTTATGGCCGATGGAGCATGGTTTCATTTATCTGGCTATATTAAAATCAAAATTAAAATTATTATCTAACGTGGACAACTGAAAATCCATATAATTTTGAAGGGGAACTTGAAAGAATTACACCTGCAACTCTGGAAAAAAGTGTTTGACAATATGTGCGTAGAGTGGAATTGTGTTTTGAACATACCGGTGGATATTTTGATCAATTTTTATAGTTTATTTAATAAAATGTTAATAACGTAACTCTGCTTAGTGTAAATGTAAAATTTGTTGTAAAACAGGAGATTTATTTGTAATTTAAAAAATTCATACCGAAACTGTATAAATTTAAATAAGTAATGTAGCGTCCTCCAGGTACTCTATCTTGAAAAGTGTAATTTGAACTTATTTGCAATAATGCAAATTCAAGAACAAAACAATCGCTAAGTGTTTTATCTTGACTTCACTGACAATAATGTTACTATTATTCAAATTAATTGCTTGCCTTACTTTGTCTTTAATTGATTTACAAGTCTGATATTTCATTACTCGTAAACCTCAAATCTGATCAAACGAATTGGCCGTCTAGTGGTAGGTACGTCGTCTGACTGAGATAGGCTGGACGAGGTTAAGTGTTGCATCATGTGGGACAGGTAAACAATGAAACTACTCAAATTAAAATTAACGAGCTTTGCGAAATGGTGGTTCAGCCCGTTAATATACTATTGTGGGAAAGAACCACCAATAAAACTCACTTTATTCATAAATAAGCAATTGCACAAGTACATTAATAAATCAAACAACACAAAAAAAGCAATGAAAGGGTTAAATATATAACAAACCACCATTAAATCAGGTTAAAGTGCGTAAAAAATTAAAACATTAAGAGAAAAATGAATAAAAAACTGTTCAGTTACACATAAACACTATAAAAAAAACCGTGTAGTCACACTCACAATTGTGTTATAAATGATCAGAATAAAAATCGTAATACCAAACATGTAGCCCTTTAAAACCAATCTTGCCGGTCTTTAAGTAAATCAGCACATAAAATAAGGCAAATTACGGTTCACATAAAATACAACAGTAAAATTGCACAGGTGATAATAAGGTAAAGGCAAGGACAAAAGAAAATTGACAAGGGATTTAGACGTACACAATTGTTTAGTGACTACTAAAGCACAAAATATATATGTAAAATTACAATAAATTACATATAAAGAGAAATTAGTTCGCAGGCAAACAATTCTACTTAACAAACTGACACAAAAAACTAATTAAACAAAGCTTTACAAGGCTAAGTTGTAAATAGATCATAACATCGTGACCGATATATAGGGTTTAGTGCGTTAGAAAAATACAGCGCCCCTTTCTCAGGTTACACATTCATCTATACAACAATAAAACAATAAAAATAAAATTCGAGGTGTTTAATGGTCATCTGGCCACAGGAATATATACACACAAGGCAATTACCTATTACAATTAATAACCAAGCGATATCCTGTGCCCGTTCGCCAGGTCCACCTCTACACAAATATAAATGTAAACAACATACAACAATGCTAATTCACCTAAATACAACAGTGAGAGAACCATTTCCTGTCTTTTATTTTAGCAAATTTCCGCTTACTGAGCCCGCGTGCGAATGAGATGCCTTTGCAAGGCAATGTTTGATTTTTAATACGTTACACAGGCTTATAAAATAATTTGCTGCGAGATTTCATTTATATAAAAATATCTACGTACACTTGAATATATTCCCTTTAGTTAAACACTTTACCACCAACACGACGTGTTAAGATACGTGGTTAAAAACTCGGCGCCGCGACGACTAATTACAGATTAATTTTTGGAAAAATTTACATTAAAACATACACAAAAAGAAAAGAACGAATTAGCATTTTAGTGTTGCTAAAAGGTACACGACAAAATATTAAATATAGACCGAACTGTTTACAACGGGATTTTCTAATTAAAACAATAAAAGCGATCCGGCTCGATCAAAATTTCCACAGCAACTCCATGTTTCTCAGATTTCAAACTAACTATATTTACCCCCGAAAATCAACCCTCATTTTTCAACAGTAATAAAAAAAAACAAGAAACTATTACCTTGGAACAGTTTCATATTAATGATTGAACGACATCTTTGGATTCGCTCTGTTCCGCCGTAGTGAATTATTAAATCAGTGACATTTTTACATCAAGAGCCCGCGTATAGAAATTTTCAACAATTCGTCACGCCCGTATCGGCAGAACATCTGTTTTTCTACCCTTTTTCTGTTCAACCTTTACTCAAATACAAATTGCAAACATTCCTACATTTCTTACATAAAATAAATTATTCCGAACACATTAGCAAATTACGACGTATCGCCGTAACAATGGCGATTTGACAAACGTTTATTACAATAATAAAATTTTCACGATCCGCTACCTATAAGTGGAATTTTAAGTTAATTCTAATAATGCTTATATATTTCTGTTAATTAAAGGAAATTCATAATTAATTATACTAAAAAGTATGTTTTCTATTAGGCAGAATTATTGTTTTAAATTTTGGGATTTTTAGTAATTATTAATTCGACGCACATAAATGCCAACTTAAAAATGTAAAGTGTCAAAAAATTAATTTATATTTGGAAATGTTTGAACTATTTCAAATTTAAAAAAACTATGGAACAATCTAACGCATAATTAAAAATAATATTAAAGTTTTATTTTAATTGTTTATATAATGAAATAGTATCTTGCTAAATTATATTTGTTTTATGGAGATAAATGTATTATATTGTTATATTTGTAATTATTAAATTAAACGTTCGCGAGATACGAGTGTTTACTTAAAAAAATCCCATTTATGCCGTTTTCCGCGCTGTAACGGGTAATTTGTCCCGAAGATGATCGTGGTCGTCGAGACCAAACGTCTCATTTTATTCGTATATATTACTCGTCCCTAACCGAGGTCGCGTGCAAAAAATCACCAATTTCCTACGAGAAATAAGGAAGTTCCGACAGATTATTGCTCGCCTGACGCACATTAAGGAAGGGGGGGATAATTTTCGACCTCACGTTTTATTGGTCGGTATATATTGAATGTAGTAATATTTTATTTTAAAACTGATTATGGTCTTTCGATTGTCAAAAGTAATTCGAATTGCTTGATTTTGAATTACAAATATTAAAAGTGATTTGATCAGGATCATTCTAAGATTCAATCGGACAATAAAATTCTTTAAATTTACAATTTCGGTGAAACGATTAAATAATACGAGTGTTGAAATTTGTTACAATAAAAAGGTTTCATTTTAACAATTATCGTTTTTTTAGAGTAATAGGTATACTTCGTCGTTACATAGACAACAAACATGTAAATGCTAGTCATTTAAAGGCGATATAAAAATATTTCATAAAATAATATCGTTTCGTGAACATTATTAATTTTGAATAAATGTTGACCGTCGCTGTTTGCCAAGAATTTCGTAAGTGAAACAGGTTTTGAATAAACACCTATTACTGACTATATATGCTTATTTAAGAATATATTTTTGTAATATTATTTTTATTAAAAATGATCATATGCGCGCACCTTTATGAAATATTCAGAGTATGGACAGCGTTTGCGCACATTCAATATACATTGCACTAGTAATAGTATGATTTATTCCTTTCATTTATGTCTGCTTGCAAAGTCAGTGTAAATTAATATATTGCTTTATAATTACACATAAAGAGATATAGCTATGGTTTTTTATTGTCCAAATATTAAATGTTAAGTAATGTGGGCGTTACATCGTTTAGATTATTTTAAACACAAATGATCGTTATATAAAATTAGAATTGTTTTAAAAAAGAATGATCAATTTTGAAAAAAAAGTAACATTTATACCTGTAGGTACTGTCATATTGTTTTTTCTAACTTAATGTATATTGAAATAATATATGTATATTGTGTTCAATCTACAAAAAAGTTTTAATTTGATTGCAGAAAATTATGTGCACCTAAATGATGAAAACATTATCTACTAATGATCTGCTTTTGCCAAACGGTGTTATAGTACACATGCAAAATGTCCCGGAACTACTAAAAATGACGGTGAGCTCGTCTACACGTATGTTACGTATTTCAATTTGCATGTGATGTTAGTAAATGGTCAAAGGGTACCTCCTTTGTGTGTATTATAGTGAGGATATATGGTATAATGAGAAATATTGGGAAAAGAAATAAAAAAAAGGAACAATTTATTGAAACTACAACAAACAAACAAACAAACAAATATATATATATATATATATATATATATATATATATATATATATTTTGTAATTACATTTTTTAATTTAAATTATAGATGCTATTCTGTAGTGGCGTCAATTTTTTTTACGTTTCGTCTATTTAGGGAAACCATCAACATTTTTTTTTTAATACGGACCTGTTTTTTTTTTGTACACTAAATTAATTACAATACCACCATACATACACCCCCAAAATTATTTTTTGATTACCCGTCGTTTCGTCACATTTTTATCCATCATCAAAAATTTAATGAACATTTCAGCTGAAGCCGTACCTGTTGTGTTAACTAAAATTTCGGTGGATATGCATTAGCCCCCCCTTTTTTAGTTTATTATTCGTCTATTTGTTAACGCTATTTCTTTTGTACAAAAAAGATTATTTTCAGTAATATGCAGATGAAAAAAGAAATAGATCAATTATTAAATAATGTCCTTACAGATCCATTTCATTGGGTTTATCTACTTTGTTGTCATTGATATTTAAACTAACAAAAAGGTAAATAACACAATATTAAAAAAAATGGCATGGAAATATTGATAAGACTGTAGAAATTCTTTAAAATATTCATTTATGATTTTCAATGTAGGTTCGACTGCTTAATTTTTTTGTTGTTATTAAGAGTGCCGTGAAATTCAAATAGTTGAATAAATGTCAATTACTTTGTCAGTTTCCAGCGTTTTTGAAGTGTTTAGTTAAATTTATTCTTAAATAATAATTATTACATTATGGTTCGTTATTCTGTAGAAGAAAAACGAGATATGTACGATGTTTTTATAAAAAATAATAGAAATGTTGATGTGGCAGTGCAGGCATACGCAAATTTGTATCCAAATAGGAATTGTCCTGCAAGAAATACGATTTATGCGGTATCTAAAAATGTAACTGAAACAGGTAGTGTGTTTAAATTAAATCGGGCACTTCAAAGAAGAGGTACAATAAACGACATAAATGTGTTAGCATTAGTACACGTAAATCCAGAAAATTCGACAAAAAGTATCGCAACACAATGTGGGATATACAGATCAGGAGTTAAAAAAATATTGAAAAAGTACAAATATCATGATTATAAATACCAACCAGTCCAGACGTTGCACAGACAACAACCAACCCTCATCTTACTCGACAGGTGCGGCCTCAGGTACGATGTTCATTAAATGTGTGGTGTGGCATTATTGGCAACGTTGTAATAGGACCCAAATTTATAGATGGAAATTTAAATGCCGATAATTACATCAATCTATTACAAGAAGTGTTAGATGAAATGCCATTATTGGTTCGACGACAAATGACATAGTTTATGCAAGATGGTTGTGGGGCCCATAATGCTAACAGAGTTCGAAATTACTCAAATCGTCAATTTGGGGGTAAATGGATCGGAACAAGAGGTAACAGAAAGTGGCCACCACGCTCCCCTTGCCTAAATCCTATCGATTACTTTTTGTGGGGTTACCTAAAAAATAAAATTTATGATAATGAGTTTCAAAGCACCAACGAACTAAGGGATCAAATTGTCGAAGCTCTCGAGCAAATAGATCCAGATATGATTGCTAGGGCAACAGAGCATATGTGTGAAAGAACGCGACTTTGTGTTGAAAAGGCCGGTGGCCATTTTGAACAATTTTTATAAATTTATTTAATTATGTTAGTTTGTTTCTGTTAATTATAATTAAAAAGTCATACAATAATATTAGTTATTTGTTTAATTTTTGGATTGAATAATTTGTGCATAATAATAACCTTGTTTCTTGTTGATAAGCACTAGTGCTTAACAGCGGGTTTTCAATTAACAAACAGGTACGGCGTCAGCTGAAATGTTCATTAAATTTTTGATGATGGATAGAAATGTGACGAAACGACGGGTAATCAAAAAATAATTTTGGGGGTGTATGTATGGTGATATTGTAATTAATTTAGTGTAGAAAAAAAACAGGTCCGTATTTAAAAAAAAATGTTGATGGTTTCCCTAAATAGAAGAAACGTTGTAAAAAAAATTTGACGCCACTACAGAATAGAATGCATAATTTAAATTAAAAAATGTAATTACAATTTTTTAATATCTTTTAAAATAAAGGAGATACAACAACAAATAAAAATTCTTATATTTTGGTTTTCCGTGTATAAATCGTAAACGGTAAGAGTTATTATAGATTTGTCTTCAACATTTTGTTGGTCCCTTTTATGCGCAACTTTTGTCCCATTTAACCGATATTGTAATTCCTATGGTTTTCAAGATAGCAATACTGTTCAATATAAAAAGTAGCCACCCGGATATATATATATATATATATATATATATATATATATATATATATATATATATATATATATATATATATATGTATATATATACACAGGGTGATAAAAAAAGATGCGGCAATATTAAAGGGGGTGATTGCCCAGGTCATTTTATACAATAAAGTTCCTATAAACATAGGTCCGCAAACGCTTCGTTACCGATCTACAGCGTGTTGAAGTTTAATTTAAAAAAACAGTCAAAATTAGATTTTTCCAAAACGGCTTGAGATATCATAATGAAATTTTACGCGTACCAATAGCTGTAGGAGACGCATACTTTGCAATACAACACGATGTTTCAGCCGTACCATTGGCGCGCGTATTGGCACGTCACAGGCTATTTTTCAAGAAAAAAGTAGGATGCCGCTGATTTCTCTAAATATAAAAAATATTTTCTAATTCTCTGTTCAATTGTGAAGAAAAAAGCTCTCTTGACTTTTTATCGGAGAGGACGTACCGTTTTTGAGTAAAAAAAAACATTTTAGTGCATGCCCATTTATTACAGAAAAGAGTTTTAAAACTCAAGGGTTTCATTCAAGGGCAAAAACAAATATTTCACCAAACCAAAAATTTTACCAACCAAATATTACAAAAACTGTTCAAAGTGACCGCCTCGAGCTCGGATGCAAGAATCCAATCTTCTACTCATTGACTGGCGAACTCTCTTAAAAACACCAGGATCTGTTTTAATTGAGTTGCACCCAGCAATGATTCGATTTCTTAAGTCTTCTACGTTTTCCAATTGAGTAGCGTACACCAAGGACTTCAAATGGCTCCACACGAAAAAGTCAAGGAGATTTAAGTCTGAGGATCGTGCAGGCCATAAGTGAGGCCCACCCCGGCCAATCCAACGATTTCCGTATGCTTGTGTTAAGAAATCACGAGCTACTTGACTAAAGTGGGCTGGTGCGCCATCGTGCATATACCACATTGCATCTCTAATTGCTAATGGTACGTCCTCCAGAAATCCAGGGAGCGTGTTTTCCAAAAAGTTGCGATACACTTCTCCGGTAAGTCTCCCTGGTAGAAATACCGGTCCAATTAGGCAGTCACCCACAATCCCAATCCAAACGTTCAAAGAAAACTGATGTTGAAAACGATCTTCAACAGTTTCATTTGGATTTTCTTCACACCATACATAGTTATTATGGAAATTCCGTATTGCATTTCTTGAAAAACTCGCTTCATCGGTGAACAGAATCAACATCAGGAGTTGAGGGATTTGAACTATTTTGTGCAAAAGCCATTGACAGAATGCAATGCGAGGAGGAAAATCAGCAGGAAGAAGTGCTTGAACGCGCTGTATGTGGAATGGATACAACAAATTTTCCTTAAGAATGTGCCAAATAGTCCCATTACTTACATCCAAAGCGCCAGCAATTTTTCGAGTAGAAGTACCTCGATCTTCTTCAATCATGTCCAGCACATCCTCTTCCAGCTCTAACCGTTCTTGCTGTGCTTGGCCTTCCTGCTCTTCCATTTCGTCTTAATGTACCTGTTTCATAAAGACGCCGATGAATACATTCGAAAGTTTTTCTGTCAGGAGAAATACGGCCCGGAAATCTTTCAGTATACAACCGCCTAGCTTCTAATGCATTTCCATCAGCAAGTCCATAAATGTAGTGCATGTCGGTCATCTCGGCATTCGTATAGCGATTCATGATAAGGAACTTCAACAATCTCGACTCATACAAAATTATTAATCACGAGACTCATTCAATATGTCAGTGAATAATACAGGAATGTTTAAAAATATTTTTGTACGCATGATAAATGGACATGCAGTAAAATGTTTTTGTTACTCAAAAACGGTACGTCGTACGATAAAAATTGAACAAAGAATTAAAAAATATTTTTTATTTTTAGAGAAATCAGCGGCATCCTACTTTTTTCTTGAAAAATAGCCTGTGACGTGCCAATACGCGCGCCAATGGTACGACTGAAACATCGTGTTGTATTGCAAAGTATGCGTCTCCCACAGCTATTGACACGCGTAAAATTTCATTATGATATCTCAAGCCGTTTTGAAAAATCTAATTTTGACTGTTATTTTAAATTAAACTTCAACACGCTGTAGATGGGCAACGAAGCGTTTGCGGACCTATGTTTATAGGAACTTTATTGTATAAAATGACCTGGGCAATCACCCCCTTTAATATTGCCGCATCTTTTTTAAACACCCTGTGTGTGATATACGTATATATATATATATATATATATATATATATATATATATATATATATATATATATATATATATATATAAACGTTTAAAAGATGTAATATAAAATATATATATTATATAATATATATATATATATATATATATATATATATATATATATATATATATATATATATATATATATATATATATATATATATATATATATATTTCTTTTTCTGAAATTGTCTTCATTGATTTCTCCTATAAGTATAATATGGAATTGTAAAAAAAAAATTACTTATGTCTCGAAACTTACCTATTTCTTAACTTTTTAGACGTTATGTTCTGTAATTAATATAAAATTAATATAAAAACATTACAGTTTTTTACCTTTGTAGGTGACGGTGTTGTACAAATTATTATACGTATTGGTGTATTAGTAAAGATGTATTGCAACATTTTTTTTATAATCATGTTATTACAGTTTTTGATCCCACATAAAGTTATAGTTGCAATTTTGTAATTTTTGTAATCCATGTAGTAATTTCTTATTGAAATTGCTGTTATGTAGAGTGATGTCAAATTTATTTCTTGATCGGATTATTTGTGAGCATTAAAAATCCATCGTGGAAATTTTATTAGTATTTCCAATGCATTTCATGTCTTCTGCATTTTTACACTGAATATCATGATATAGTGAAATTCTTTGTGATTTTGTCTGAAATATTTATTTCAAGTAAATGTGAATAATAACAATGTATACAAGAAAATAGTGCATGCTTTAGATATAAGTAGAATGTAAGTGTAATTTGTTGAGGCTCTGTAATTTATATGTAAAATGGTGTTACGTCACAAGTATGTATCGATATATGCCGTTATTGTATTGTTTCTGTATATTTGTAATGGAATAATTTTTTTAATTACTTACAAGAATTTTTTAACGATTGCATTTTAAATTTTCATGTCCCTTGTAATGCCGAACATGAATAGATGTTCTGTGGATAGTCTAAGGGATTGGTTTGTATATGATCTGCATTTACGTAGGGAATATCTTTACCCTGCCCCAGATATTCCCCACAGAAATTGTTAAAATCTTCGACGGTCTGAAAATTGCGAATATTTAAAAACTTTATTTCATTTATAGTCGAAGACGTTACCTTCAGTTGATCATTGCACTGAGCGTTATTATTTTCGTTTTCCATTTTGAAAAGCAGTAAGTGACAAAAAACCGTTATTAGATTTGTATGTATTTCAATAAATTACAATGTTAATTTTTAAAATTTTTGCAGGATCAAGGAAGTTATCTGTGATAAGTGTGAAAGTGAACGTTGAAGTTAAAAGTGCATTAATTAATAGTGCCGAGTATAAAATATAAACAATAGCGTACGAACTAAAGAAAATAAAAAAAAATTAACTCGCATAAAGAAAAATTAGTATAAATGGGAAAATTAACATAAACAGCTTAATCTCCAAAATAGATAACCTCCACACTGTTTCGTCGAATCTCAATTCAATTATACCGGATCGTAAGAGCAACATCGATTTTGGAATTATTAAACAAAGATGAGCGAAAAAATAGAAGAAATTAAAAAAATGTTTAAGTCTATTAGGTACAACACAAATAAATAATGTGGAAGGAAAATTAGATAACGCGTTAACCCAACTGAATAAAGTTAAAAACGAAAATGACAAGCTAAAGGATACCATCAAAGAACAATACCAGCAAATAGAAATATTGAAAAAGGAGAATATTAAAAGGAATTTGATAATATATAGTATCGAAGACTCCAATAATGAAAGATACCAAGACATACTAACAAAGATTAATCAACTATATATGAAAATGCAGATAAACGTGAAGTTGATAATACAAGAGGATTAGGATAATACAGCCAAGATAAAAATAAACCGATTCAAGTATCTTTAACAACACAAAATAAGAACATCGAAATTCTCTAAAACAGTTTTTTACTCAAAAATACTCAATGCTGGATAAACATTGAATACACGAAGCAAGAGAAAGGAAGAACTTATTGGAATACCTTAAAGAAGCGAAAGAAAAAGGATACAACGCTAAGATGAAAGGAAACAAATTAATGATAAATAATGACATGTATACGCTTGAAATATTAAAGTAAGAAGAAACAACAAGTGAAGCAAAAAAAATAGATGAATCCTGGAGACATAAAGAAAATAAAACAAAAAATAAGAGAAAGAATCAAAGCTCACCAGACCAAGAGAAAAAAGAACGCCTAAAAAAACCTAACCTAGAAAAAGAAAAGATAACAGAAATAGACAACGCAACAAACACAAAAGAAAAAAAACAAAATTGCACAAGAAACCCCAAGGAAAATGGCACAACAAATGTTAGCAGGTTAGCACCAATTAAACAAGACTCAAAAAAAAAACACAAGAAAAAAACTCCAGAACAAATACAACAAAATTCGCAACGAATATAGCAACCAAAGCAAATAGACCGGCAAATTTATCCTTAAATGCAAAACTCATTGCTAAGAAAGCTTCAAATCAAAACAATAAAAATAAACCAACAAACAACCGCCACAAAAGAAAAGGAAAAAACGACACGACAATAAAAATAGGAAGTTGGAATATTCAAACAATGCTTCAGACTGGGAAAATGAATGAAATAATAGACGAAACAAAAAAAGCAAAAATGGACATAACAGCGGTACATGAAGTGAGGTGGGCTGGAAGTGGAGGAATCAGAAAACCAAGTGTTACTTTTTACTACACTGACCCACAAAAACAAGGACAAAAAGGAACAGGCTCTATAATAACAAACTAAATAAGAAACACAGTGATAAACTTTGAAGGCATAACAGAGCGTATAAGTAAATTAAGGCTGAAAGGAAAATTCTGCAATACAACACTGCTAAATGTGTATGCACCAACAGAAGAAGCCGAAATAGAAGAAAAAGAAAATTTTTACAGAAACATACAAGCAGCATATAACAGTACATCAAAACATGACACCGTAATTATAATAGGCGATTTAAATACACAGCTAGGAAAAGAAGACCATTTAAGAGGAACACTAGGAAAGCAAACATTACACAAAAAAAAACTAATGAAAATGGAAACATGCTATGCCAATTTACAGTACTAAACAACTTGGTAGTAGGTAGTATGATGCACCAACATAAAAAAGAGCATAAGGGTACATGGTTATGCCCAAGAAATAAACAGCTTTATCAAATCGACTATGTACTAATCTCAAAGAAAAGAGCGTCAAACATAAAGAATATGCGAAAAGAAATAACATGTTAAGTAAAAAAAGAATATCCACACAAATAGAGGAGGAATTGAATACAATAAAAGGGACAATAATAAAAAAATGCTAATAAAACAATAGGGAAAAGGAAACACAAAGAAAGGAAGGAATGATATGATAATGAATGTAGGGAAATGGTTGCAGAAAAAAATAAAATGGAAAAAGTACTTAAACAACAGCAATGAATATAAAAGAGAAGAATAAGAAAAGCTAAGAAAAAGCACAACGAAAATGATCTGAAGAAAAAAACGTGAAATACTAAATAAGAAAATAGAAGAAATAAAAACGCTACGCACCAACCATGAAACTAGGAAATTATATAAAAGCATAAAAGAAACGACAAATAAAACAAAAGATATATGATGGAAAATGCAGAAAAAAAAGGAGAAATTATAGACAATGATAAAGACACCATGAAAAGATGACAAGAATACTCGGAAATTTTAAATAAGGAAGAAGAACAAAAAGGAATAATACCGATTTTAGAAACTGACGAATCCGAGATACAGATACCAGTGAAAGCAGAAGTAGATAATATAATAAAAAAAAGAAAAATAACAAAGCCCCTGAAAGTGACAAAATGGTGGTTGAACTAATAAAAGAAGGAGGACAAGAATTCAAAGAAAGAATCCACAACATAATAACAATTATATGAGAAAAAGAACAACAACCAGAAGAGTGGAAAATAGGAATAATTCAACCGATATTTATAAAAGGTTATCAATATGAGTGTAAAAATTACAGGGGCATAATGCTAAATATTACCTATAAAATGCTATCTACCATAATAAACAAAAGGTTAACAACACCGAACAGATATTATCAGACTGTCAGAATGGGTTCAGACTAAAACGATCAACCATTGATAACATACATATAGTCCGTCAATAATTGAAAAAGCACACGAATATGAAAAGGACTTATACATTGTACTTATCGACTTTTTCCAAGCTTTCGACAGTGCCTATAGGAGAACACTAATACAAGAAATGAAAGAGATAGGAATACCTAGCAAAGTAATCAGGTTGACAGAAATAACATTGGAAAACTCCAAAGCAGCAGTAAGAACACTCATGGGGCCAACAGTAGAACTTGAATATAAAAGTGGACGAAGACGAGGAGATGCCTTATCTGCCATACTATTTGACATCACAATAGAAGGAGTGATAAGAAAGCAAGACACCATAGGTCCAATAAGTACAAATATGTACATATGCAGATGACGTAGCAATAATAAGCTTCGACAAAAAGAATCTTAAAAAAGATTTCCAAAATGTGTTAAAGAAACCGAAAAAGAAGGCCTAAGATTAAATGAAAAGAAAACCAAAATTATACAAATTGGAAAGGGAAACAGAATAGAGGATCACATGAATATTGAAGAAAACAAAATAGAAAAAGTAATCAAAATAGCATATCTAGGAAGTGAATACAGGAAACAATAAAGAAGAAATCAAAAGGAGGATACAAACGGGAAACAGGGCATACTTTGCAAATATAAAGTTACTACAATCTAAAATACTTAGCAAAACAACTAAAATAAGAATATATCAAACAATAATAAAACCAGTAGTAACCTATGCCGCAGAAACCTGGACGTTAACTAAGGAAAGCCAAGAAAGATTACGAATATGGGAGAGAATGATAATTAGGAAAATATATGGACTGGAGAAAGACGGTGATGATTACAGAATACTCAAAAACCGTGAAATAGAAAACATCCTAAAACAGCAAAACATAGTAAAAACCATAAAATAAAAAAGGATCCAGTAGCTTGTTCATATTATTAGGATGGAAGGAAACAGAATGGTGAAAGCAATAACGGAATGGGAACCCAAACAATCCAGAAGAAGAGGAAGACTACTAAAGAAATGGATGAAAGGTGTCACTGACGGGATGTGAAGAATTGGAAGAACAAGACCCAAGATAGAAAAGAATGGAAATGTATTCTGGAGCAAGCCAAAAGCCAGCGGGGGTTATAGCGCAGAAGAAGAAGAAGGCAATGTTAATTTTATATAAACCGGCGCCTGTAAAAATGATTTCAAATTATTCGTGTCAATAAGTGTATGTTTTATTGTAAATGGAAAGAGTAATACACGACGACGATGATCATTCTTATTGAAAATTAAAAAAAGCTAAAATTTTATTAATTACATTATATGAAAGATGTGTATTGCTCGGCCGCAATTTAAAAGTATTTCTAATATCGTTATCTCACATGGCACTGGTTGCTTTAGTAACAACCTCTGGTGCTCGGTTTAACAACATTTGGATGTTGGCTCAAGAATGCTTTACCAATGTCTTCCTAGTGTATTATTTTTAAATGGAGTTCGCCTGGAATTCAAATCTAGAAAATTTTTAAGAGATGTCTGTATGTAATTTTTTCGCCTTGGAAAACTTTTTCGGTAGCTATCAATGATCAATTTCTCTAATGTGTCTTCCTCTTCTTCCGACAGGTAGGACGACGAATCATGACGAATTTTCTTAAATTTATCACCCATACGGTATTGAATTGTTTGCCTAGGAATACCGTATAGAGTAGCAGCCTGCTATTTTGGTATCCCGTCTTCTACATCTACCAAAACTTCTTGTATTAGCTCTTCATCATATTTTTTAACATACTTGGAATTTGGTTTTACTTGCGGCATATTGTCAATCTGTTGATAAAAAGAAATATACGTACCTAATGAGGTTGAACGATCAACAAGATCAAATTTGAAATATTTTTCATAGCAAATAATGAATCATAGTACAACAAGCTTTGTATTATTTATTTTATTTTACGTTTCGACTGATTAGAATTCTACCCTGCCGAACTTTTCCGTAATTTTTAAATGAAGTAAGACTATTAACAAAATCAAACAACTAGTTTCTTCCTTTTCCATTTGGATCATCTAGATCCAAAACTAGAAAAAGCAATATTAATAAATTTAAAAGAGTTTTTAATCTGTTATACCAGAGTGCCAATTATTAGAACTATAATAATTTCGTGTGGTATTAGTTATTGGCATACCAGTAACTACATAGGTGATTAATTTTGGGTCCAGCAGTCCAGTAGCACCCTTACAATTAAAATAAATAAAAGATGTTTTTGTCGAATATTGTTATAAAACAATTCTATTAATGTCTAGAATGATACCTAAATAAAATATATAATCATTAAAATGAAAAATACCGATCTACATACCTTTAGTAATAGCAACTTGCTAGTGAAAACGTTAAAATTAGCACTCTCAATACGGTCTACTACTGTCTGTTGATACAACGGGAAGCCATTTGCAATCACATGTATTAATATTTACTCTCTGATTAGTACACAACATCATCTACGTTAAAGTAGCTTAACTAAGTTCCTAAGTATGAAGGAATTCTTATAAATAATGAAAATACATAACGATGCCAACTATTGGGTCTCTTACCCCATGTATGTGCACACACATGATGAATGAAACTATTAATTTAGGTTTTTTCACAAAGTCTTTCGTAATAAATGCATGGTAGAAAGGATTTTGTAATATCAGGAATTAGGGAGGCATAATTTATAGCCACCGTGATGGAAATAGCAATGGTAGTGGAATAGTTTGTAAAGCGGATATTGTGCATGAATCTAACTGGCTTGGGCTTGAGATATCAGATTTGTTTTTAGAATACTTTGTTATCTGCGTACATGTGCACACTAAAATGTGAAGGGAACTTTTGGTACCTATGTCAAAATAAACAAACCAATTTTTTTCTGTATAAACTCCCTTAACAAAAAATAGGGAGAATCTGTTAATGTTGCTGTGTGCTCATGTTGTGACTGTCAAAAGAAATGTTGTTGAATGACGCCCGTATTCTTATACATCATTAATATGGTTGACCTTAACCTTTAGGCTAGTAGGGATCACTCGATTGATATAAAAATAAGAAGTGCACATATTTAATTGGTATCAGACCTGTATAATGAAACTATAAGCATATGCTACGCATAACCTAATAACCAGCGAGAAATTCACAAAACGTAACTAACACTAACTTCACATCTCTAGGCGTAAATATCTTTAATGTATTATTACCAAAGTAGACACAGAATGCGAAGGGTATGCAATGTGGGCCTAGTCTATACTTATGCAAGTATATACCGATAAAAGAATCGTTTCAATAACATTGGAACCGTAGATCAATGAAACTCACTTCACCGTCTTAAGGTTACTAATAAAGCAGTTGCATAGAATGTTTGGACTCGACCTGGACATAGTTTTAGTATTAAGTAATTAAAAGTTCTTTTTATTTAATTATACAACTCCTGTTTCTCGCGAAATTCCAGCGGTAGTCGCTGCTTCAAACTAAAGACGTTGGAGTTGCAGTAAAATGACCTAAAACTTCTATGTGGGCAACCTCATCCAGAGCCAGATTCGCCCGTTTCTTCAAATTGTATGTATTTTAGACATAGGTATAACTACGGCTTTTTTTCTCGCTTGTAAGTCTATCTTCAGAACCCCAAATAATAATAATTTCAACTCTTTGAGCTAACGTGTACATCATTTCTATAAATTTGTGTAAAGACCAGAAGACTTTTGAATAATAAAGTTTGTTGAGAGAAGGAGGGTCTATTTATCCCAATCTGTCAAGAGCTTTCCAATGATGTGTTCGTAAGAGAGGGTGGGATTGAGGGGCTGTGGTTCCGCTAGGTTTGTAGGAACACTTTGGTTCCTCTTACATACTATCGAAATGATTGTCAAAAATATACCCTGTATATAATGATGATCAGTGACGGTTGTTTTGCAAATATGTGGGCTTGACTCGTTTAAATGTTCCAGATATGTTTGCTCTTCTATCGTAGCCTTGTCTTCCAAAATCACGGCGGTGGGGGGCTTACGGGCCAAGTGATTAGACGAAACATTCTTCTATTTACAAAATTACCCCACATTTACCCTGCCTTACACCTTGTGATAATTGAATATTTTTTGTTTGGATACAACTTATACATATCCACTTTACCCTAATATAAACATACAAGCCATAGTACACGTAGTATGAAGCAAAACGTTTTATTGAAGCGATTTAATAAGAAATATTGGGAAACATGATTTGAGGAGATAACTTTAATGTCACTGTATATTCATATTTACTGCACACTGTCTCAATTACAGTGCTAATAGTAATAAATCGTTTGAAACTTGATTTATGGACGAGTTGAAACAGTAACTTCTACTTTAAATTGCATACGTTTTTGCTTTAATTTAACATAATTATTGTGACATGTATTATTATGCACCAAGTATAGAATACGTCTACTAACACATGAAATGATAACGTCCAATAATTTGTTAGTTAATAGTCTAATCGAAGGAATTTCTGCTGTTTAAAATATTCGTGCATAAACGCCTAACAAATTTGAAATAGGCAATAGCTCATACAATTGTGCTTTCGGGGCGACCTATATACGTGAGGATAGCTTTAAGATATTTTTACCGCTATCATTAAATAACTATATACACATCTAATTAGAATTACACACTGAATATATATAATAAAATATTAAAATGTACTAATTAATTTGTAAAAACGTTGCATAATGCAGTTAAGAATGCAAACAATTTTTAAGTTTCAAATGGTCAAATATATTTATCAATATCCACTGATCGGTGTAATCTACTATCACATGATTTCACCATCTTTTAAGTATTATCTCCCTATAAGAAGCAAGAAGAAATAATACAGGAAGTACAAATGTGCTATTAAGTGGAAATAATAAGCTCGGTATTTTAATTTTGATTTTGACGTAGATCACGACACAATGCCTTCCTTTTTGTGAGCAGTCTACATGATCACAGATCTAACACAGGCAGACAGGAAGAGAGTACACGTACATTTACATGTTATGTGGATTCGGACTCAACGTTAACAATGATTTTAATCTTACTTTTAAAACAATTTTTTCTAAAATCTTGAAACCAAATTGTAGATAGCAAGGTAGCACTTGTCCATATTAGAAATAGAACGGCATTTACCGATTCTGTACCCTTGCATTAATATTAAAATGTAATGAGTAACTTTCCAACCGTTTCTACGTGACGTTTTATTTATTCACCGAAAATGTGCACGTATAAAGAATAAAATTTAAAAGTAAGCAATTTCACGTGGGTTAGGGTTAGGTATATGTTAGGTACAAATAAATATACAATTTGTATAATGTCTGTAAACATCGTTTTACCGTGTATTTAAATAATTATTAGTTTGAACTTTTTAATAATAGTGTTGTAATTACTAAAATTAGTGCACTCATATACCCGAGGAAATCTTATGGTAATTGCACGATTTGCAAACGCAAGTACGCTATATATTCCCAAGTTTTGCAAATTAGGCCGAAGCGTATCTAGTTTGTCCCAGAGGTAACTAAAATATGTGAGGGTTTATTGTAACTGCAATAATGCGCGAATGTCCCCTGTGGTATTCAGTTGGGAAAAACCTTTTATGTACACATACGCCCCCCACACACACACACACATACGCGCGCGCACGCGCACACACGCACACACGCACACAAGCACACACGCACACACTCACACACGCACACACGCACACACGCACACACGCACACCACGCACGCACCACGCACAGCACGCACGCAACACGCAACACGCACGCACGCACACACACACACACACACACACACACACACACACACACACACACACACACACACACGTACACCCGCTCACTCAGATATGCATTCACGTAGGTACACGCGCACACATGCGGACACCCATTGACAACCTCAAGCATGTCTCTAGCCACCCTCTATTAAATGATTTTTACCAATTTAAAAGATTGTTCACCTTTTGTACCGTTTAGTTCCAAGAATAAAAAGTTTTGTTCTAAAAGTAACATGAGCTGCGAACAAAATTAAATGGGGAGAGGGGTCTACGACACATCATCCGGCATGACATTTAAAAAAAACTTTCAACCTACAATTTTGTATCGGGTTTGTACTGTTTTGTTCTTTTATTATGCAGTTTTGTTCTAAACCATTTGAAAATGATATGAAAATCAAGTTGGGGGGGGGGGGGGGTAGACACGCAAGCCCCCTCATTTGACTCTTTAAATATTATTATAAAAGCAAGAGTTTGTTCTAGTTTTGTGCCTTTTTGTTCCATTATTAAAGAGTGTTGTACTTATGCCGTTTCATAATTAAACGTAATTCAAGTTACAAAGTTTTGTTATTAATCCGCTTGAAAATTATATCTTTACTGGATCCTTCTGGCATAGAAAATTTAAAAATTTACTACTCAAAATGCGTTCATTTACACCTACAAAAAGGTTATGACGCAAAAATATTGTTAAAAATAACTATACGCTACACAAGAAACTTATTTAGTAACAAGAATGCCGAACGTTGCAAATATCGTTATCTTTATGTGATTAGGAATTGCAGATTCTTCTTGCGCCAATAATTAATTTGGTCCGGTAGTTATCAAAATATTTAACAATAATGTCATTAATATAGTTAACTTATTCACAACCGCTGCACCATCAAATTTAAGCAATGTTGAAAGTTAGGTGCGCCTTAAATAACATAGCGAGGATCGTCTCCACAATTGTTCCTAGGGAGTTTATGGTCAGCTTATCTTAAAGTTTAGCATAAATTTGATAGTATAAACGGTCATTAATCGCAATAACAATAATACAGGAGACTTAAACTACTTGACATCACTGTTAATGCGACATTCTCCATACTTAAGACCTTTTATGAAATATTTAGTCTCCATTATTACAGGTAAAGATGACGAGACCTTCAACGATAGACGTGAGACTTCTATTGAGTGTAAGTGCGAAGTATGAAGAAACATTATCTTCCGCAATCCGATCACCGTCTTCAAGTGTATGGACTGAACTGTCTAAAGAATTGAATTACAAATATTCTCCAAAATATATATTTTATATTTAAAAATAACAGATACAATATTTTAGATAAATTAAAAGTATTCCAGAACAAATTAGTGAAAGTGAAAGTAGAGAAATGGTTCTACATGATGATGAACGCGAAGAAGCGGAATCACACGAAAGTGATTCCACTAACGTCGATACAATGCATTTTGTGATTACCTTATCTATAGATGAATCGAATTAAATATGTCCGCAAGAAGTGATGTGTCTCTAAGGCTAAACGTAACCCAGTACATCTTACAAGATTATATAAAGTTTTACCAAAACAGAGTGGATGGACAGCTGTCATTAATTCACACTTTTGAGACAATCTAAAGTTATCGTGTCGGTTGTCGTTTAAAATATGTAAAGTACACAAATCAGGAAATTGTTTTTTAAAAATGTTTGCACATTGTACTGAATGTGAAGCTAAACTTGAAGGAACAATGGCGAAAGAACCTGGTGTGAATAAAAGAGCAGTATGATCGTGCACAGATAAACGAGTTTTTCAAAAATGTGTCACATCCAAAAAACGCAGACTAGTTGAAAGTAAAAAAACACTTTAGTGAACGTATAATTTCTTCAAAGGAATCTTCGTCGTCCTTGCGAGGAAAGCTAATCAACAAGATTATGGAAGAACGTGATGCAGAACCAAATCCATTACCGCCATTAAACTCTTTGAGGCTGCTGAAAAGTAGATACAAAAAGCAGGATCAGTTGCACTCCGATCCAATTATGGCATTACTCTTAATGAAGTATAGCATCGTCCAGAGTATAAGTCTTGATCCATTTATCTATCGCAACTGGCACTTACAATAATTATTGTTTAACAACAGATGTGCTATCTGTATGTGTAGATGCCACTGGAGGAACTGTGAAAAAGTTGAAGAGACCGTTTAACAATTCATATAGAAATATTTTCTTACAAAGTGTACGTGTGTATGATGTACAGAAATGAAAGCAATATTCTATTTGCGATATGTTATCAGAATGTCATAACACTATAACAATACTGTATTTTTTGAACAGTTTTTTAAAGCTTGTGGTTTCATTAGAATCAGCCTACCAAAAGAGACTGTTTGCCACCATTCTCTTGCTCTCATTTCTGTCCTTGCCAAATGTTTGATTCAATGTCCATCCCTTCATAAATATTTAAAAAATTGTGCAACCATAATAAACTGTCCATCAAATGCACAAGTGCTGACTTGCTTTGTAAAATGCGATATTGCGCATACTGTTAAGATTATTGCGTCGTGGAGACCTTTAAAGAGAGTTACAAAAAGAATTCGCCAGTTTTACATTCGAAGCGTTTATCACATCATTCAAAGTACAAGTATTACGGATATTAAGAAGTTATTGTTTTATATTTTTGTGGCATCGCTTAGTCCAGAAGAAGACGATGTGTAAGCCGACAAAATGGAAGAAGAAGAAGTAAAATTGCAATACTTCGATAAGACAGAACAAGAAGAATCACCTTTACAAGTCATAAATTCATTTAAACAGTGGGCTTTAGAAATTTTAGATATAGCGAAACCAGAGGTAGCAACTAAAAGAAGTGATGAAGATAACGCTGACATTTTCTTAATGTATCACGTTCCACATATAGACAGCTGTCTAAAAATACCAAATTCTAAAGACACGTGCTCGGGCCAATATTTAACAAATATCGCATTATCAGATGACCAGGATGCAGTGAAATTCGATGAATGTAATAATCAATCATCTCCCAACAGGCGCACACAAATGTATTGTTTGTAATACACATTCACATAGCTTTTAAACAATGTGGTATAGAACCTCCATGGGAACAACAAGAAACTACTGTGGCAGAAGATTCCCCGACATTCATATGTGGTGCCAAATGCTATCGAACCTCGGCTCATAGGAGTCCTGAAAAATGGAAGCAGATAAGAAACTTAGGGCCCATTCTTATCCAGAAGAGGAAATACATTATTAACAACACATGTGATTTTGATTCAATAATTCAAGTACTAGCGTGTGCTTGTAAAGGGCCAGCCGCCTTTACCAAAATTTTTTTGAATTAGTTATTTGCTAATTATGCTATTTAATTAAAATTTACAGAAATCATCAAATAATGAATTCATATCCCCTCCGACGTGAATTTCAAAAACGTTAAGTTTTGTTACGTCAGAGATCCCGCCAGTCTATCCCACCAATCACGGCATTAGAAACCCAACCAGAAGCCGTCTCCGCGGTTTCTAAGTAAAACCGCGAGACGCTACAGACGCTCTCATTCCGTTGGATTACCTTGACTCATTATCCTGGGTCCAGAGCAGAGCTACCTGAGGATCACCATCGACCAATTCCGAAACAACGACGCCCATCCGAAGACGAATCAACCAGGTTCAGATCCAGTAGAAGCTGCATTATTTATCTTTGTTTATTTAAAATACCTTTCCGTTTTTTTGTTTCTATTTTAGTTGTACGTTAGTTTTAAGTGTAAGAATAATATGTCTAAAACCCTTACAAGTATATTGCTCTGTGTCGACGACCCTGGTAATAGTGATCAACCCCAGTACAACGAATAACTCCCCTTTTCATATAATTAAAAACCGGTTGAGCTAGAAGAAGTAACCTTTAATTAAAGTAAGCGAAAGCAGCTTGCGATAGTACATCATACAGCAGTTTTATACAGAATCAATCGCCCGAGACATTACTGTGGAAAATTATAAAGAACACCCAGATAGCAAAAATGGTTTGAAACAAGCTGGAATCAAGGTTGCCATGACAGCAGGTCACGTAAAGCTGTCAGCTTATATCCAACTGAAATCAAGCATTCTACTTTACACGAATCAAGCTTGCCTTGTTAATCTTGTAGCAAGCTTCCTTCACCAGCCTGCATAACGGCCGTTGTTCAAGCCTATTAAGTTTGTATTAACGAAGTATTAGTTAATGTTATCCAATGTGTACATGAAGGATTTCAGATCCTTCCTTATTAAAAACAAAGTAACAAATTTAACAACCTTCTTGAGACGTTGATCTTGTAAAGAAAAGACAAAAAATCAATGTCATATTATCTGGAGCATTTTGTTCAATTGAGGTTTTATCTCAAAACAAATGTGGACTATGGTCAATGCAAAACTAAAGTACTAAATGTGAAGGTTTCCTCATTCGCAACGCTTTTCCACTTAGCAACCAATGATCACTTAAAGGAGAGCAAGCCATTAAATACATACAATCCGTTAATTCGTAATTAGAAGTGTGTCTACAAATTGTGAAGCGATGTGCACCACTGCATTTGATTATTTATTAGATAATATAAAATAAGAAAGATGGAAGAAAGACCAAAAAATTATCTTAAAACTAAAAACTGCCTGCCTTCTGCAGAAAAACACGTGTTAATGAAATAGTCACTAAAATGTTTTTAACAATGACCAACTAACAACAATGATAACAATAAAATACATAAAACAAATAATAAACAATTAGTAACAATAATATCAAAACGAAGACCAACGCAGCAAACCAGTAGCTAACGGTATGGAACGGCCTGTTCGCCGCCAACCGTTTCGCCGCCAGAAGAATTTTAATATTTGGAATAACATATACACTAGGTAACGGTAAATTTATAATAATTTAATTTGCTAATTGCGAGGTATAGAACGCAAATACTAAAAGGTGGTTCTGTTATTTAGATCCCTCACAATTCGTAAAATTCTCTCGTCAGCCACACGAAATTTCTTTAGTTTCTGAGGAGGAGGTTGAATTTGCTAATCAAATCAATTATCCATTATGGCCTATGTAAATTCCTAGTTGTCTTGGTAATTATATTCAAATTAGCTGCATTAAATCCCCTTTCTAACATCTTTTAGTAAACTTAGGTTAATGGATTCTTTGAATTTTTTTATTAAATTACAGGGAAATTTTAGATATCGTAACTTATCGCTTACGTAAATACGTAGTGGTATAAAAAATAAGCATTACTATATTAATTTTCTAAAAGAACAATATAAACGTTAAAAATATTTTTCTAAAAGGATTAACAATTGATGTAAGAAGAAATAGACATGCTGTTTTATTATACGTACAGAGAAAACTTCGTAATGGGTGTATATGTTATTCCAAATATTAAAATTGTTCTGGCGGCAAACCGACCCGGCGGTGAAATGGCTGGCGGCCAAATGGCTGAAGGTGGGTGAACCGGCCGCGGCAAACGTCCTAGACCCGTAACTAACGCACACGCAAAAAATGGAATACGACTAAAGAGGATATTATAAAATGCAATGCAAATGACCTCAACTTATGTAAAACGTTTGCGCTATGCAGGGCGTCGAATGTCCCATGCATTACCGTCTCGAGAAGCGGGTTTGTTGTAAGTTTAAGCTTGAACTATGCTTGGTCCACCCTTGTCTAAATACAGCTTGTCGTAAGCTTGCGTGCTATCTGGGCATGAACCAATTGGGCAATATTAGATGGCCTTACAAATAGAGAGCAGAGGAATTGTTGAAATTGTACGAGGCAGTAGAGCGAATGCATGGGATATTTGAAATAAATGCCGAAATTGTTGCTATAGCTATGTGCAAGAAAATATTGAAACTGCTTCCTTCAGTAGTGGAACTTAAAAGAGTGCTCAATAAATTCACACACTAGAAGATTCGAAAACGTTACGATATTTATTCTATTGCGCAGTGATGAAACCAAATCTTTAAATTCGCTTATTCAATGCAAAAACAATCCTGCCAGAGAGGATTGCATTATTTCTGGTTCTGGGGCACATACTATCAATTATGAAATATCACCAATCCACATAATCTTAGAATTAGAGGATCTAATATTTCTGGAAGGAATTTGTCAATCTGATTTCGATGAAGCTGATATTCCGGAGTTCAGTCTGAAAGATATCCCACCTGAAATTAAAATTAAGGATTGTGTATATTATTTACGATGGTACGTCTGTATGTATGGAAGAAGTAGAACTACTCAAAATGTAAATATTTTCGGTTACTACATCAGCTACTGTAGAGGATTTGACGGATACTGGGAGATATACAACGACTTAGATGACAAAAAAGCCACTATGCTAATGAAACAAAAGTTCGCTGTGAGCTTATGTTTTATACCTTTTGGGGAATTTTGGATGTTTAAGTTTAATTAAATTGAATAAAACGACTATAGCAGTGCTTACATATTGTTTATTCCTCACTTAGTCTACCATACCAAGCTCCAATTGGTTGATCATTCATTCGAAAATGTGAACCAAATCACCGAACACATATAACATCAGAATAAACCGTGAAAAATTAAACATGTCTTCGAAAAAAAGGTAGATATTAACAAACAGAAAAAATTAGATCATTGAGAAACTTACAACACAAACTAAACGGTGCAATACACGGGGAGCGAAAGTTATGATTTCTAAAGCATGTATTTTTAACAGTTTTCCCTACACTACTATTTTATCTAAAACTAGGTGAGCCGGCGAACTTCGTACCCCCTTAGAGATAAATAATTTGCCAAACTTCGTAACCGTCAAAAAGGGAAATTAATTTTGCGGCTAGAATTATAAAGAGAAAACATTTTTTTATTTATTTTGAACGCACCCTGTTTGACAGGTATTTTTTTTTATAATATCTTCCTTGGAATTTCTTTATATTTTCTCACCTTTTAAACCTGCCTTAGACTTCTACAAATATTTCAAAATCAAAATTAGCCAAATCTGTCCAGCCGTTCTGCTTTCGAGTCTTGTCGAACATGACCAAAAATTTGAATTTGTTTGTGATCTATATATTTTAAAAGTAATCAGAGCTGTAATGGTTATAAATTTGAAAGAGTCTAATACTAAGTTTCAAGGTATGACGTATGCATCTTGGTCTCAAACCACTGTTACGCATAATATATTTTGATTTTAATTATGAGTCACAATGTATTATAGCAAGCGTTTGGTTTTAATTATGAGTCATAATTAAATCTCGCTGTCGTTCAAGTCAACCACTACCAAAATTAATCTCATGCACAACTGAACAAGAATTTTATTAAAACCAATAACACATAACAATGTAATTTTATATTACCGTTTTGTACTTCAATATTAAATTTATTGTTTTCGCTGCGGCTCCTAAATAAATTAATGAAACGCCTTTAATCTTCAGCTGCTCATTAAACTGGTTTATGCGCTGGTCCCCGGTCTTAAAAAACTTGTAGAAATGCTCAGGTAGTATGCATTTAAACTCACTCAGTTCCACAATAACCCTTTCACCATACTTTGTTGATACGAGTCCAAGATTGGGTTTTTTGTATTCAACACCAATCTCCAAGTCCTTAATATCTTAAAAGGTTTAAAACAAGTTGTGGTGTTTAGCTTAGTTAAATCCATATCTGTAATTATAACACAACATTAAGAAACTGCACAAGGCAAAAGTAATAATTCACCAGTATTATATAGAAGAAGAAGAAATGGAAAATTGACACACAACCAATAAAATTGTAACTGAATGTAAAGAATACCTCATGCGTTTTTTATTTATCTCAGATTTCCTCCACAACCATTACAGTGCTATGTATGTAGTTTTAAAATATACCGCTAGGTCGAGCCAGCTATATTACAGAATACATTCATTAGTTTATACACAACTATATGACGCCACAAACAAATTCAAATTTTAGGGCAAGTGGGCGAAGACCTATACCTGTCTTACAAGTTAGAATAAGGGGCCTAATGCTAACTTGTAAGACAGGCGTAATGCTTCGCAACTTGCTCTCGGGATTTGCCCCCTTGTCGAGGCCCCATTGGTGGAAAATTTTAATTTGTATTTAAGTCTCTGCAGGTTATGGATGGAAATATGAATTTGTATTGTAATAAAGGACCTAATGATAACTTGTAAGATAGATGTAGGGCTTAGTAACTTACTCTCAGGCCTTCGCCCTCTTGACAAAAAATTTGAATTTGTTTGTGGCACCATCTCGCAATATATTTTTAAAAGTACATACAAAGCCATGTAATGGTTATGGAGGGAAATTTGAAGTAAGGAGTCTAACACCAAATTTTAAGGCCGGCCGTATGCATCAAGGTCTCAAACCACTGTTACTTACAATATATTTTGGTATTAATTATGAGCCACAATGTATCGCAATCCTTTTGTTTTAATTATGATATGAACGAGAATTCTATTAAACCAATGACACAACAAAATACATTTATAATACAGTTTACTACTTGAATATTAAATGTGTTGTTATCCCTGCGGCTCCTAAAGAAATGAATGAAACGTCTTTAATCTTCAGCTGTGCATTAAATTGGTTTATACGCTGGTCCTCGACCTTCAAAAACTTTCATCATACCTTGTGGATACGACTACAAGAGCGAGTATTTTGTGTTCAACATTAATCTCCGGGTCCTTAATATTTTTAAACGGTTTAAAACAAGTTGTAGCGTTTCGGTTAGTTAAATCCATATCTTTAATTATAACATAACATTAAAAAACTGCACGAGCAAATAAAATAAATAAATTAAAAGCTAAGACAAAAAATAATAACTCACCAGTGTTGCATTGTAACGGAAAGTTGACCCACGAGCGACATAATTGCAACTGAAGCTAAAGAATAACTCATTCGTTTTTTATACACACAATCTAATTATTCCGAGGTCTTTTACGCAACAGGAAAAAACAAATAGTTTAAACAATGTTTCCCTAATTAGCTAACGTTCTAAAAATAAATATAGAATAGAGTAATAACATATCGTAAAGTCGGTTAAGTTAGCATTCAAAACTTTCACTATTCAACTACGATTCTAAAGCCGGCGTAAAATCGGTAATTAATTAAAGGTGTACAATTCGACATTATCTCCAAATGTTGTTAAAGTAATGGCAAACTTTCACTAGGTTATTCTGTTAATTAGTTAGTTACTTCAAGAAAAATAAGTATAATTAACAATACATTGTGAAAGACATTCAATTCGTCTTTCATTCACAATTCTGAAAAAGCAATAACAAACTTATACTAGTCAATTACTTCTATAACGTCTGGGGTAAAAACCCATTTTGTAAAACGTGTAAGTCGTCATTCGCACTCAATATCGATAAAGCAATAACAAAATTAAATACCTGATAATTAACTAATTACGTAATGGTTTATAATTTTATGACTTATATTGTAGAAAACAAAAAGCCACGTTTATCGTAAAAGATAAGAATGGTAAAAGTAAATTATACGGCGCCCACAGATTCTTAAGTATTTAAGAGAGGTTAGATAAAGATGTGTAAGTCATCATTCACTCGCAATTTTGATAAAGCAATATCAAACTTTCACAACGTGATTAAAAAACCTGCTAATTAACTAGATACGTAATTAAAAATTATTAATTTTATTAAATACATAAATGAAAAGTTTACCTCGAGTAGGATTTGAACCTACGGCGTACTTTGCTAGACCAAAGCAACTTCACTAATATGTGTGAATCCTTGCGATATTGCAGGCTCACATTCCATTAATATAAGTAATTTGGTTATTATCTCATTATATTTAGAATTTACGTCAGTTCTACATACATGAAGACAAACTTTGCATCGATTGGGGCCTGAATCTCGATGGCGCAGATGGTTAGCGCGGTACACTAGCCAAGTACAGGTCGTAGGTTCAAATCCTACTCGAGGTAAACTTTTTATTTATGTATTTAATGAAATTAATAATTTTTAATTACATATTTACCTTTGAACCTATTCGTTCATAAAAAAACTTATAATAAATAGATACGTAATAGTTAATAATTTTTATGTTTATTAAAATATAAAAATGATAAAAGCAGAAACATTTACTGTGGCTGGTTCAGCTGTCAATGCAGCACAGTTTGCAAAATTAAGACACGCTTCATAAGTTTTTAATAAGATCACATCTTGTAACAAACAAACTGCTGTAGCTTGCTTAAGATTTTTTGAATACCTGAAGACGCACACTGCCAAGAAACACGTCAAAATGTGTAAATGTTAATAGACAGTTTCACCTATTTGAGATTTAAAGTTATTAAGACGAAAAAAGCATTTATGAGGTATAATCCAACTGTCAACGTCCATATCTTATCACGGTAATATTCGCTAGTTGTAAATATATAGTAAAAGTTAAAGTGATAATTGCTAAGTAGAAGGGGGGCACCTTAACCACATCTACTCTACTACATTAGTAATGGGACACCTTGGCCGGCATCTTGGATTTTTACGTTACAAGACCGCCCACGTGGGGGACCGGTTTTTCGCGCGTCTTAGGAGAAAATACCTCGACCATAAAAGAAGCGTTTAGATTTATAAAACATATCCCAGGGACTATGTTAGAGTGTGATTAGGTCAATACTTCAGACATCCCCGAAGATGTCCGATTCTACCCGAACGTTGACGAGCACACTTGCGCACAAGACCAAAGTCTAGCTGCGTTCTGGCTTCTTAGGAAAAATACCTCGACCATAAAAGAGGCGTTTAGATTTATAAACATGCAGGGCTATGTTAGAGTGTGGTTAGGTCAATACTTCAGACATCCCCGAAGATGTCCGATTCTACCCGAACGTTGACGAGCACACTTGCGCACAAGACCCAAAGCTAGCTGCGTTCTCGTTTCTCGTGTGTTTCGCTCTTTAAAGTGTAACTGTCATCGAGTGAGCATTACTATAATGTATTCTCCTGTTTATGAGCCAACATCAGCGGACATTAGAGATTTTACTGACTTGTTAATAAACTATTACAACATAACCGTTCAAGATAATGATGAAAGCGATGACGTGGTTGAGCTGGTGTATCTCACATCCAAGATGATGATTCTACAGAAGAAAAGAAGAGCGATGAGGTAGGGGGGAAGGGCAAATCTCCAAATCATGATGATGATAATGAGGACGACTCACGGTTCAAGAAGAAGAAGAAAACCGATAAAGCATGTTATTAAATAATAATGATGTATTGTTGTTTATAATAATAATAATAATAATATATTTTCAAAACGTTAAGCTTTCCTTCGGTTTTGTTAATAAACCTGTTTTTTTTCCTAGCGGTGCTCCACCGTCTTGATTCATGTTTGCAAGTTTACAAGTTTTTCGCTTTAGCGTGTTTTCGCTCTCTCGTGTGTGTGTGTGTGTGTGTGTGTGTGTGTGTGTGTGTGTGTGTGTGTGTGTGTGTGTGTGTGTGTGTGTGTGTGTGTGTGTGTGTGTGTGTGTGTGTGTGTGTGTGTGTGTGTGTGTGTGTGTGTGTGTGTGTGTGTGTGTGTGTGTGTGTGGTGTGTGTGTGTGTGTGTGTGTGTGTGTGTGGTGTGGTAGTGGACTTGGTGGACGAGCGTCGTCGTGCGACGTGAGTGCGTGTGAGCTGCGTACGTGAGCGTTGCGTTGTGCGTACGTGCGGTTAGCGTTACGTGCGTGCGTACTGAAAGCTGCGTACGTGCGAGCGTACGCGTTCGTGCGTACGTGCGAGCGTGGGCGTGCGACTGCGTACTTCGTGCGTACGTGCGAGCGTCGCGTACAGCGTTCGTAGTGTGGCAGCGTACGTGAGCTGTTGGTGCGTGCGTGCGTGCGTGTTTCGTTTGATTCTCGTGCTAAAGCAGTGCTAGTCGATTGTATGTAGTTGTAGGCTATTGTGTTGACTAAGAGCTATAATTGGAAGCGTTGCTTCTATATCTGGCCGTGGAGTTATGTTTAATCAGCTTTTTGACAGATGTATTTATTTATGATAAGATCAGGCTTGCATGTAAAGTAATATAGAGGTGAAACTAACTAGCTAATGTGTTTTGCTGCTACACGTATCACAGTATTGAAGATTCTGTTTATGTATTAGAAAAACGTATTACAGCTTCGAAACAGAGTGCAGATAAAAATTGAAGAAAGTGAATACGGTACAACTTCGGCGAGCAGACTTAAAGGTTTTAAGTGTGTACAGCATTCCCAGAGCAGCGTTGAAACCATTTAATTTAGAGCTCCCTGTCCATGTAATAATGTCTGATAAACTATTAGGGTTATTAGCTTGCTTTATAGGTTACAATATAATCGTTCAAGGTGAAGACGATGAGATGGTAGTATCTCAAAATTCGATGATGGTGATGCTCTCATGAAATTTCAAAATAAAATAGATTACGTCACTCTACCACGCCACTCAATGTGGAACCACGTTTTTTAAAAGTCTTATGTAATAGTATTGTCTGTTACAGATAAATTCTTGTGTTAAAACTGTTTTGTCTGGATGTAGATTTATAAACCTTCATGTTAATTATACTAGTACTTTTGAAATATCATTCGTATATAAGAATAATACAAGGTTTGCTTAAACGATCTTCATCTATACTTTAACAGTAAACCTTTTCAGATAGTTGATCACCTATTAAAATGGAGTATTAATAGTTTATAGATACTTAAATAAAAAATACGCTACATAGCGATTGTGTTATAACTAGTTAGTGGAGGTCGTTATTAATTCGTGTATAGTTGAAATTGAATAAAAGGTTACAACATAATACAGGTCCACTTACAATTTATATATATTGTAATCAATTACTTGAAATAAAAGGCTATCAACTCTAATAATATTTTTAGAAATATATAATGTTATTTGGTTTTAGACTATTAAATTAAATAAATTATATAATTACACGGTAATTAGTAAACGTGAATAATTTCTATACATATTTTAAACATTCCAAATTCTTAATATGGTTTTAAACAATTTGTGTGTCCGTATACGAATATTTTCAAACCGATTTATTTTAAGAGAAAGGTAAATGCATGTTGCTGTAAGTGTAATAAAGACAATGAGGTTGTATTATATTTTACATTCTAATTATAGGTGGTTTTACACAATCTAGAAAGTTGTGACAAATAACACAAAAGCAGTCTTACTCAGTGCCTTAAAACGTTACAGAGCTGGTAAGTGGTGTTAACCTTTATTTATTTACAGATTTTTAATTACAGTTAACATCTAAGCATTAAGTTTCTTTAAAAAATTTAAAGGCTACAACATTCTTGACGATAGATATTATTTCAATGCAGGTAAACTATGTTTTAATATGCGTTTGAAAACAAACTGTTAATGTGATTAACTTAAAAAATGTTTTGTTTCATTAGAATAGTAATTTTCTTTATAGTTCACTGAGGATAAGTACCATTTACAATAAAAATAAGTGTTCTATAATTAAATTTTACTGTCATTCAAATTTCCCCAATATGATTAATCCTAATACAATGCTATTATTATCATTATTAGAAACGTTTTTCCAATAATAATCTTTAGTACAATTTCTAACATTGTAGCTGTAACATCCAGGGTTACAACCAAGGACCTTAAACATCAGAAAATAAGACTAGCACCACCAAGACAAACTAAGACTTACTTACCAACCTAAGATCCAGCTAATTCAGTTCTAAAAAAACCTAAGTTCCAGCCTAAATCATACATAAAACCTAAATAGTTCTAACCATGACCAGCCTAAGTTCCAGCCCTAGCTCTACTCACCTAAATACAGTTCTAAGCAACCAGCTCCACTTCCTCGCGTTAGCAAAAGTCCTAGCTGTCAAAAGGTCCTTAATACAGCCATAAGACTCCCAAAAGAAATAATAAAATAAGGGTAATACGGTCCTTCATGTAAGCGAGTAAAAATAATTAGGTGAAAACACGGTCTCACACGTGGATGTCAAAATAGGGTGAAAATAGATGTTACACGTGAGCGAGTAAAAATAATTAGGGTTGAAAACACGGTATCACGCGTGGATTGTAAAAATAAGGGTGGAAAATCCTGTCTCACTGTACGCGTATAAAAATAATTAGGATAAAATAGGGATGAAAAATCCGGTCTCACACGAGGATGTGCAAAATTAGGGTTGAAAATCGGTCTCACACGTGGATGTGCAAAATAGGGTGAAAAATGCGTCCTCACGTAAGCGTGTAAAAAATAAGGGTGGAAAATCCGGTCTCACACGTGGATGTGCAAAAATAGGGGTGAAAAAACACGTCCTACACGTAGATGTGTAAAAATAGGGGTGGAAAAACCGGTCCCCCACGTGGGCGGTCTTGTAACGTAAAAATCCAAGATGCAAGGTGTCCATTACTATGTAAGTAAGTAAATGTGTTAAGTGTACTTTGCTATAATAAGACAACGGGAACTTGAGACTCTGAATTTGGCAACAGATTTCTGATAGCATCTTACATGTAGGAACTAGTTTTAAAATCAGTTCTAAAAGATTACTGAGTTGATTTTCAGAATGAAGAAATCTAAATACACTACTATCTGTGAAACATAAATGAGAAGCCCGTCTGTACTATACGAGTTTTGCAATGATTAAGTCTATTCTGTTTTAAAGTTATAACACCTTTTGTTGTTAAAACTATAATTACATCGGTTGTATTTGAAATTTGTTACACACGAAGTATTTTTAAGAAAAGGTATTAAACATAGACGAGAAAAAGAAGAGGCTAGGCGAGTTGCTAAGGAAAATAAAGTAAATAAAACTAGACTTCGGCTCGGCAATACATCAAGGAGCGTAATGAAGCAACGTTTAATTAGTGTAGATAAGAAATTATAAGTATGAAAGGTGAAAATTAAGTAGTAGAGACTGAAAGATTTAATAAAAGATTGAAAACAAAGATGTGGTAAGGGGCTAAGCCCCTAGAGCAAGTTGTGAAGTCTCACAAGTTAGCATTAGGGCCCCTTATTAGAATACAAATTCAAATTCCCCGCCATAACCAAACATAATGCTGAGACTTAAATACAAATTTAGATTTTCCGTAAAGGGGTCCAACTTATTAGAATACAGATTCAAATTTACGGCCTTAACCTACAGAGACTTAAACACGAATTCAGATTTTACACCTAGGGGCTAGGACAAAGTAGCGAATCCCCGAGAGTAAGTTGCGAAGCCCAACACTTGTATTACTACTTAGCATTAGAGCCCCACTTATTAGAGTACACATTCAAATTTCCCGCCAAGGGGGCCAGGGGTCTAAGCCCCGAGAGCAGATTGCGAGGTCTTATACCTGTCTTATAAGTTAGCATTAGGGCCCCTTATTAGAATACAAGTTCAAATTTCTTGCAATAAACAATCAGAATGTAAAGGCTTAAATACAAATTCAAATTTCCCGCAAGGGACAAGGGGGCTAAGACCCGAAAGCAAGTTGCGAAGCCCTATGTCTGTCTTATAAGTTGGCATTAGGCCTCTTATTATAATACAAGTTCAAATTTCTCGCAATAAGCAATCAGAATGTAAACACTTAAATACAAATTCAAATTTCCCGCCAGGGGACCAGAGGGCTAAGACTCGAAAGCAAATTGTGAAGCTCTGTCTGTCTTATAAGTTAGCATTAGGCCCCCTTATTATAATACAAGTTCAAATTTCCCCCTCATAGATGTCGCCACAAACAAATTCAAATTTTTTGGTCGAGGGGGCGAAGGCCTGAGTGTAAGTTGCTAAGCCCTACATCTGTCTTACAAGTTAGCATTATGCCCCTTATTACAACACAAATTCATATTTCCGACCATAACCTGCAGAGACTTTAAATACAAATTCAAATTTTCCGCCAATGGGGCCTCGGCAAGGGGGCAAACCCCTTAGAGCAAGTCGCAAAGCCCTACAACTGTCTTACAAGTTAGCATTAGGACCCTTAGTATAATCAATATGGCCGCTAGACCACACCGTAGGGGCATCCAACGCCCTTAACCAAGGGGTTTGACAGCCATAAATGCTCTTAGTATTGCCAAAAGGACCTTAATTAGACGCCAAACCCGGGGTTGAAAAACGCCCCCGAAAAGAAGCCGACCCCACCCACTCATCCTCCACTCCATTTTGTCCTATTCTGGCTGGGTGAGGCTTACCCCCACTCCAATTTGTCCTATTCTGCCTTCCTTCTACTCATTAGTATTAGAAATTATTGATTATGGTGTTAATAGTGGGGTGGGGGGGGGACATAAACCTGGTACTCTATATTTATAGAATATGTTGTCCCTTTCAAACTGATTAAAAATAAGACCTGTACAAAACTAGAAAAAAATAATTTGTAACAAAAATGAAAGTAAATAAGTGAGGAGCCGGTTATGTCTGCCCATTGGAATTGCGTTTAATTATGAAACGGTAAAGTACAAAGTTCTCTAATAAAGGAACAAAAAGGCACAGAACTAAAACAAAATCTTGCATTTATAATAATATTTAAAAAGCAAAATGGAGCAGCTTGTCCCTTGATTTTATTTTATTTTGAAATTTCACACCTTATAATATAGCATATTTTGAGATGGATATTCACCTGTAAATGTAGTGGAGACATAAGTCGGTTCACGGGTAGAAGACCACCTTGGAGAGATAACCGCTGTAACAGTAAAGTATGTTTAACGTTGGAATACCGTGTGTGTGCCTGGTATGAAATGTGTTACCATTTGGTTCATTAATTGCAAATGCAGACCTTTAACATGTTGTGATATTTTTACTTGTATTACAGTTAGCTAACTGTATAACGTGGTGATTACCATTTTTGAAATACGAGCCAGTATTGAATTATTGCCATATTGATTTATTTAGGTTAGAGTAGGACGATATCAATTTATTCTTGCAATAACAGTAGAATCTAAATACGTATTGATCTATAGTGAAAGTCACACTGAGAATGCAGTGTGGAGCCTTATGGAGCACACTGTTGCCAGTTGTCGTTATGCTGGGATCGGTTAAACCTCAAGTCCGGTCTCAGGCAAATTTCGCCGCTCTCACAGATTCGCTAAAAACTTGTTGGAAGTTTGATGATGTTTATACCTTCGCCTTTGTTTAAATGTTTTCAATAATTAATAATAATAAACAATAAATTTCAAAATTACAAACGAATTATTTCAGGCAAAGTTAATTTAAGAAAAAATGAAGAGAGAATTAATTGTACATTTATAAATAAATAAAATATTTACACTTTTTACACTATTTACACCTGCACGTCGTCGACATAGTCATCATCGAGGTCTGAAACCTTATTCTCAGAACTGTGATTCCATGTTACTAAAAGTCAAACAAGACTTAAAAAGTATTATTTATTGTTTGTTTACTTTTCAGTTACATTAAAACTCATTATTTCTAACATGGTTTGAAGACGTAAATGCATTAGAGACTTTCTAATTCAATTGTTTAACAATTTGATCGTCTTGAAAATTCATATTTGAGAATTTTGGTGATTTTTCAACTAAAATTTTCCGATTTTTAAAATACAGTTTACTCTTACGTATCGTTCACAAAATAAAGTTTTCTTTGTGTACTTCTTTATAACTTAGGACCCTGTCACAGCCATCGAACCGCAACACAGTGTTATAAATACATTGCCAACCATTCTCGGTGGTAGCACTATAAATGTTTATAGTTAATACTTTATTTATGTTGTTACACTTGTAGTATGCGATAAGGTTTTTCTTTGGTAGTTCTTTTACTTATGCGCAATAATGACAGCAAAACTATTTTGCACTTGTTCATAAATTTATATACTGATTTATTGTAATACTATTATTTTATCCTCCCTTAGGTACCCGTAATACATATATCCCATAACAACTATTTCACACAACGTAAGTGGTCCTACCTGGTTTCTCACAACGATCATTTGGCTTGTGTAAGTTCGCGTATTAACTTTGTCTTTGCAATCGAGTTGTGCAGTCGCTAGACTGGCCTGGGTACATTACAGTGTATTATATTTCGACCCATTAAAAACGAAATTTGTTGTTTTCTACTTTCCAAGATACATAATCTTTTCATTTTCTCTACCAAAGGAATTGTTCATGAAAACATGAAAATATATCGAAAATAAGTGAATTTAGAGCTATGATCCATTATTTTATCCATCACAACATGTGCAGTTAAAAAATTAATATCAACCATAATTTGAAAGTTAATATTACATCACAATTTTGTTATTTAACCCTGCGTTAGGCGCGTAGTTAAAATACCGTGGTTAGGACGTGGGGGAGAAGTGTCACCCATTTTTAAAATATTGTAATTTTAAGAATTATATTTATTCAAATCATTTAAAACGATAATAACGTAGCTATAGATCCGGTGAATAATTGTTTATTAATCAAACATACAAATATAACATTTTTCAATCGAAAATTTACGTAAAATAAAAAAGTGTATCAAAATCAGTGTTTTAAGCATGGAACACAAATATCTCTTAGATGGTCAACATATACCCACTTATGGTACACTACACTCTATCTCCATGTTGTTCGACCACGTATTCACATTCATAACATCTTCCACTTGAGGAGGCTCTTGGTGCCTCTAGAAGTTTAGGTTCTGGAGCACCTACTAGTAGTCTTGTGTGTTTACGAATTTCTCTTGGGAGAGCCTCAATTGTAGAACGGCGTGTAATTTAGGGTTTTATGAGCTCCCAGCTAAGTTTTTGAATAAAATCAACTCTTCTGGTCCTTTTAGCTGTAGCTGCAGAATGAAAATTAGAAATATATAATGAATTCATGACGGCTATATTCAAAATGTCGTAAAAAAGCACCATGTTTTTCATCGGACGAAATATCTATTTTGTCGTCAAAATGCATGCTGGATAATAGCAAAACCACCGCTGACGGCTTCGGACAATACGATACTATTGTAGAGTTATTTTGGAAAGCAAATATTGATGTCTGTGGCTTTCTTTCTCTATTTGGTAACAACTGTATTTATATCTCACTTCTATTTTTGACTAGTGTTCGCACATATGTTATTTTTTTCTTCTGCAGCTTTTTACCAAAGATAAACTAGTAAACCAGTTGTGGCTTGTAATATTTCTATTGGTATTTTTCACCGGTTCTATTAAACGCAAAATAATATCTTCTGCTGAATTGCTTACATGGTAGAATCCATCAAGCTGTGTCCCAACATATTGTTTTAGATTCACGGTACCTATATGCTGTTTTGCTATCAACTAATGCAAAAACCTTCAAGCCATACCTAGCCGGTTTCTTAGCGATGTACTGACGAAACGACCATCTGCCTCTGAATGCCATTAATTGCTCATCAACTGTAAGGAAATCGCCAGGAGTAAAATATTTTTGAGAATTGTTGGTAAATATGGTTGTTACTTCTCTGAATGGAGCTAATTTATTTATCATTCTTCTTTGATCCCTATCATTTATAATATCGAATCTAATACAACGCAATAAAAATCTAAATCGTTTTCACTCATGCGTAAATAGCACGACTCAAGATTATTGCCCTGTGCCACGAACTGTGTCTATCAAAATGTTTATCCAAGAATTGCATCGTCAAAAAATAAGTCGAAGATATCTATTTCATTACGTGTTTCCAATGCATAACAATATTGCAGTCTCTTGTTCTAACGTTTGATGGCTGTTGGGGGTACATAATCCATTTTGTTGTTTTGCCTTTAGCTTGAAAATAAAGTTGATCTTCATGATCTGTAGGTTCTTCCTCAATTTTGGAATTATTGAATTCTTGTTCGGAATTTGAGTCGTAGATGTTTTCATCGACATTATCTTCCTCGCCATGGTCACTTTCGTCGTCGTAATTATCATTACTTTCTACGTGGCTGCTGAGTGAATTATGTTACTCCATCGATTTGTGTGTATCTCTGCTTTCTTCGAGTTTCCGTTTTGTTCTTTTCCGAGATTTCAAATTATTTTCGGGTAAGGTTTATGTAGCAACGAAATGCACATTATGCTAAATCAAAGTCAACTGACCCGTTAGGTTCAAGCTCAGTTCAAGTTCAACAAAGTTTATTCAAAATTTTAGAAATTAACAATTCATTTTTATAATACATATCACACTTAAAACGAAATATAATAATAAATGTGTATTGTGTTGTATTGGTGGTGCGCTGCTCAGGAATCTTCTTCCTCTTCAGCGCGTGGATTGCGAAGTTGTTGGGTTGCGGGTCGTGTGGATTGCCTGTTGACAGTTTGCATTGTTGGTCCTTCGTAAAAAAAAAGATGAGTTGTGGAGATGTGGTGATATTGGAGTATGTTGTGTGGACTATCGTGTTGTCGCTCGGTTGTGGCTGGTTGCTGGTTGCTGATGCCCTGCGTATCTGAAATAAATAGAAACATGTGTTAGTTGTGTGAAACATTGTCGGTTTTAACAAAACAGAATAAATTAAATTGTCGATACTGTATACTTATCTGGGGCACCAGACTTCGCTCCGAACCATTGTATGATTACCCGAAAAGGGCAACCACCTCTGAACCGTGAGAGAGGATCACTCCCCACAGGTCCATCGCAGTTTGCGCCTGAACGAGCGCTGCTGCCACCGGATGACAGGTAGGGCCTTCTCCATATCGAGACCTCCGAGGAGGCCCAATATGGCGTCGAACCCTAAGGCGGGTTGGGCAGGCAGGGTAACGACAGCAGCGGGAGACATTCTCGGTACTTCCGCCTTCTCAACCTTGCCTGCTGTCGCTCGGGCGTAACTGACGCCGGTCCGGGTTGAAGAAGGCGCCGAGGTCGGCGGTGTCCTCTTCGGTCTCTGATGTACTTCCGTCTTCTTCCGTTGCGGAGGTCGAGGGAACTTCGGGCATCCCCTGTAGCTGGCGGGGTGGTCCCCACCGCAGTTAACACACTTTGCCCGGTCTGTACGGGGTTTTGTGCATTCACTGCTGTGGTGATCGCCGACACACATGACACAGCGTGCAGTCGCCCTGCAGCAACGTTGTGCGTGACGGAAACCTTGACACCGGTGACACTGCCCGATGCCGGATTTCGCCGCAAATCCTCGACGGTGACTCGGAGGCGGGCGACGTGCTGCACCTCCCGGATCTTCTTCCTGTCATCCTCGGACGGCAACACCACCATCACGAGGGGGATCGGGCGTCCTCGCTGCTTCATCCTAAAAATAGAGAGAGCATTAATACCTTGCGTTTTTAGCTCTGAGTTAACGTCCATCGGATAGCTCTACGGGGACGCCGCGTATCACACCTTAGCAAATCGCTTGCTTTTGCCTAGTAGGTGTGATACAGAGTACCACACCTATCCATATATCTAATCAGCCTGTCTCGGTCCTGGAGTGAGGCAGGCTGAATCCGGATTCCCTCGCTGAAGGCCTTGGCCCTCGTGAAGGCGATCCGCTGTCGGTCCATTTCTCGGGAGAACGCGATCCAGTTCTCCTTCTGACGAAGGATTACCGGAGGCACCTTCTTCCCGGCGTCTTCTCTTGCTGCCTGCTCCATCGTTGCAGGACTGTCCGTGTAGGGCTAGATAGCCTCGAACCCGTTGTCGGTAGGGGGCGGCGTAGGCTGGCGAACCTTTGGCGTCTTCTTCGGCTTTTTCTTCTGTGTCTTGAAGTCGTCGTCGGAGGATCCCTGGCTCTGGTCTTCTTCTCGGATCGGTGCGGGTTGTGCGGCGGCGGACGTCGTCGGAGCCGTTAGTGGGGCCACCACTAACGGGGCGACGTCTGTTGGCGGCGTCTTGTTTGCTCTTCTCCACTTCTGTCGCTGTGGAGATGGTAGGCGGCTAGGCATGGCGGATCCATACCAAATCGGCGCGTCGGTGCTCGGTGTCCCTCCGAAGTCCTCCCCTGATCGATCCAGATCCCGTCGTCGTCCTCGTCTTCACACAATCTGCGCGGCATCGTGATAACGACGCGGACAGATTGTTATTTTTTTTTGAGAATATTAATTTAGCTTAAGCTAAATTATCGATGTGCTCGGAGAGCTAGGTAGACGCTTACGTTTGAATGTTCAAAATGCTTTGAACCCGTTAGGTGTACTTGTCAATTAATAAAAGGATGGTACTTGGAGGGGGATGTGTCAGCGGCACACCAAACAAATTCAACCGACGTAAATGTAGGTCTGGATGACCCCTGCCACCCTCGCGAAACGTAAGGTTAGTGTAGAGAAGTCTCTTGATTTCATTTTTGATGTATTTTATTTTATCATTTCACACCTATAATGTAGCATATTTTAAGACGGATGTTCACCTGTAAATGTAGTAGAGACATAAGTCGACCCCCGGGTAGAAGAGCTATAAAGGTCACCTTGGGGAGAAAACCGCTGTAAAACTAAAGTGTGTTTATCGTTGGAATACCGTGTGCGTGCCTGGTACGAAATATGTTACCTTTTGGTTCATTAATTCAAATTGTAAATGCAGACTTTTAACATGTGATATTTTTACTTATACTGCAGTACTGTATAACCTGGTAATCACCATTTTTGAAATATATGCATGTATTAAATTATTGCCATATTGATTTATTGGGGTTAGAGTAGGGTGATAGTAACTTAATCTTGCAATAACAGTAGAATTTAAATACGCATTGATCTAGGTATTTATACCTAATACTTATATTTTATTTATGTTGCTATTTAAGCTGAATGTTATTTATAATAACAACGTTCATGGTCACTTCCGGCATTACCGGAAATTTTTATATAAGGGTTCAGTCTTAAATACTTTAAATATATAAAATCTAAAATGTTATCGAAAATCCATGAACTTCTAATGGTTAAGTTATTAATAACCCTGAATTATAATTAAGATTGGAAGCTTAACTTCCGATGCATGTTCAGAAAATTTCTCATACACCGGTTGATGTATAAAATTCGGCAGAATTGCAAATGTTAATTCTTGTATCTTGTAATTTGTAATTCAAGCTTTTTTACATTATACCTTATGAATTATTTAAGTGTGTTAGATAAGTAAAAAATACCAGAAGCTGTTTTAACTTTTTGATAGCCTACCTCTTGTTATTGCTATTAATAAATTCGCTGTTTTCGTATAGCACCGTATTTTATACAAATTCCTTTCCACCTCTTTAATGTCATATATAGGGAATAATGTTAATAGGTAATCAGAGATAAGAGACATTAGCAAAAACTGAAGGCTGCGCGTAAGCTTGAACATTTCAGTACATTTCCAAACTCTGTAGTGTGCGAAACGTGCTTCGTGTAGTGTTCATTTCGCGTAAAAGCTGTGTCTTATTATATTTACATTTTTCATTTGGTGAAATAAATAAAAAGTAGTAACAGGTGGGTAAAATCATATTAGGTATTTATTCCTTCTAGCCATAGATATTTATGCAGCATGCCTTTTTTTCTCAATTTTAGGACCACACTCAACTTTTTAAAGAGAAAAATCTATTATACAATTTTTATTCGTTCAATTCTTTACAATTTTTTGGATATAAGGCGGCGCGGATATTGGGTTGCAGTGATAATGAAGTTTAAATCTCACCTAAATTTAGAAATAACTTTTAATCATATGCATGATTTAATTACAAATAGTATAAACAAAGGAACTTTTATTTTAAGGGTTCTGAAAATCGATCTTTTACTTTGCGCATGAATTGCATCCCTTAAGCGTGGGGGTGAATCACCGCTCTTTAACTTCCTCAAACCTTTCAATGTTAATGCAGAAATATAATCTTACATGACTAAAAAATACGGAATTGTTAATGTAATCCTAAAGTAATAAGTAACCTTTCTTACGTACCTACCTGAAAATTTTTAATGCAAATGTGTGAAATGCTGATACTATAAATAGCAATGACCATCTTAAAGCCTTGTATTTATTTTCTATCTATGACATAATTGCTCAAATGAAAATACATAGACTTAAAATTATGTAAAAAAAAAGATTCGCTGAGAATGTATAAGTATTATATTTATATTATAAGTATTATCCAATATTCCGAAGTGACTGATATTAAGTTTAAAATAGAAATTGTGTAAGATCTCTAATCAAGTGTACGTCTTTTATTGACATTTATTGATATATGCAATTAATCCAGGTTTGAATAAACTAAACGTATAATCTTAACAATTTCTTATCAGCTTTAAACAATATTTTTTTATTTAATAAATGAGAGATTTTTACATTTTATTACTTATCAAATAGTCTACAAGACGGTTATCTCCAAATTATTAAATCACAGAAGGTAAAGCTAGTTATAATTTAATTGTATAGACATATCAAAGTCTATTTAACTGTAATGGCATTATTATTAATTATCATTGAGTAAATTAGTTTCAAGTTCGAAATATTTTATAAGTATAGTAAATAGGTGATTTCAAATGTTTAAACCATTTATTATCACTTAATTCTGGAACATACAAACAAAAAAAACTGTAATGTAAAATTATTTACATACATTACATTATATGGTGACTAACCACACTTTTTGTCTGAACCTAAAAAAGTTAAATTTTTTCCTACTACTTTTTCTTGTTTAAAATTAAAATGTGGACAAACCGTGTTGTTATTCATGGTAGGCTTTTTCTCAAATTTTATACTTAGTGAATAAAAAGTTGACATACTTGTTATTTAAATGTAATACATTTCATTATTTTATTTGAACTAGCGTGGAGCTTCGCTCCGCGCTATGGTCACAACACACCTCGATAACCGTTTACGATATTTACTTAAAGGCAAAATTATTCTTAAAAAATTTTTCAGTTGTTAAAAAATACTAAAATTAAGCTTTTTTTAGTTAAAAGAATTATTCGTCGTTCCGTGGACATGTAAATGCTACGCATTTAAAATCATGCTAGAGTCACAACACGTTATAGAATACATCTGAACGTAATTTGATTGTGGTTATTTTATTTTGTTGAGAATATAATTCACATGTCACATGGTACATTTTTGATTACTTTCATCGGTTAAAATACAAAAACAAAATCGCAGAATAGGCTATCAAATCGGTGATAATTTTATCACCGCATGTAGACCGTCACATGATTTTAATGAATAAAATAGTTTAAAAGTGATAAATCGTTTAAAATTGTAGACTTTAAAAAAATATATTTTCTATTAACGTTCATTAGATTCTCTTACCAAATATAACACGTGTTATGATTTCGCACTCGTTCAATTTTCATCGGTTTTAACTCGAACTGTCATTGATGACAATCATAACACTAGTTATATCATTGATTAATAAGTAATCAATGGTTATATTATTCGATATATATATATATATATATATATATATATATATATATATTCTGTTTAAAATGGTATAGATGTAAAAAATATAATTAAAATGAATATATCGTCATTTTTATTTCCGTTATATACTTGATTGGAATGTAGTTAATATGTAATATTGAAAAAATATGAAAATTACAAAAAAAGAAATTCACTTGCGGCAAGTGTTTAATTTTGTAATTTTTAAGTAATGGTAACAGGAACTCTCATTTTGACGTTTAATGCTATCGTACTAACATTTACCACAGTACCAACTTAAACATTTTAATAAGTAACATTTTTAACGTCAATGTCTGACTCATACAGTAAGACGAGAGGAAATTGATGGGTAGGCAACTTGTGTTACGTGTTGACCATAACCTATGAAATTAGCAAAGAGCCCGTATGTATTTATAAACGCATTGTTTAACTTAGTGCATAAAAAGTGATCGGAAGCGATTTAAAATGGTTACATGTTGTGTTGTTTAGGTCAACGAAGCACGGAAGCGGGAAAAAACATTTTGTTCCACGCATAAGTATAGTATAGTATTGGTTTATTTTTATCTGATTAATTATAATAAATACCGGTTAGCGTAGAGAAATGTATTCTAGGCTTCGATATTAAAAAATTAATTTAACGTAATTTTTCTGCATAAAATTAAAAGAAATTAAATTAAATATTTTACTCGGTATTAAATACTATTTTAAATAAATTTGGTTGATTTATTTCTATTACTTCTAATTCACATTAAATAATTAAAGCGTACATTAAGTAAAATCCCTTACTTCATTATGCTCTTCTATAAATTTACGAAAATCAAATTTCACATCATTTACTTAATTGTATGTCCCCCAAAAGTATTTATTACCTGTCGTACTAAAAGTTTGTCACATAACATTGTAATATACTTCTACTCATTTATCTAATACAATTAGTTCATCAATATGTGAAATTGATATTAAAACTCGAATTCATTATGTATATAAAATGAATATTCAAAGTTCATATTCAAACCGGATGCTTTATAATAAATTTGTTATATCTTCGGGTCACTAAATATTTATGTATGTACGTATATACCGGGTGAGTCATTAAGGAAGGGCGCCGGCTATATCCCAGAAACCGCTTATGTTACGACTTCCAAAAAAAAAAAAAATTCTTCAGTAAATGTGGCCAAGAGAAAATGCTGGAAATAATTTTAAAGTTTGTAAATAGACCGCTAGGTGGCGTAACTGCTGTAGTAAATTAAAAAATGTCTAATAAGTAACAGAAACTTAAGGAAAAGGTATATTAGAAATATCGTAGTTGTATTTTTGGGACAGTTTTACCCATTTTTTGTATAAGAAGTTTTTCTCTAACTTCACAGATTTACCGTAGGGTGAGCTGCGAAAGTTGTCAGACAAACACGTAATTATCTTCGGAACCAGTCATCGAATCTTAAAAAGTAATATTTCGTTGGAAAGGTCTTTTCTTGCGCTATTCGTTGATGTATTAAAAAGTTAAGTTTGATTAACGAACAAACCGGTAGAGGACGCTCTCCAAATATTGCTGAAATTTTAGCGATTTTCTTCAAAATATTAAATAGAATGGTATGTTTTTTTACATTTTAGTCAGAAAGAGTATAAAATTTCGCCTATACCCTGAAAATTTGAAATCGATATCTTTGTTGGTTTCAATTTTATACCTACTTTAAATTTAGATCCAAAAACAATAAAACGCAAAGTTTTTTGACATAATAGTTTATTTCAGTTCAGTTCAGATCCATGGTAATGATTTTGTAGTGCCACGATCATCCAATAACACTACCAGATCAACAATGCATAATGACGGTTTATCCATAGTAACATTAATTTTATCAATGTCAGTTGTCAAGGAAATATTATCCTGAAATGTGAATTTGCAGTGTATGCGGGTGTATTGTGATACGAGTTTCTTTGACTTATTGCCACATTCTTTTTGCCAACAATGCCCTCTAACCAGGAAGCATATGAATATTGCTTTTAAGATTCGATGACTGGTTCCGAAGATAATTACGTGTTTGTCTGACAACTTTCGCAGTTCCCCCTGCGGAAAACCTGTGAAGTTAGAGAAAAACTTCTTATACAAAAAATGGGTAAAATTATCCCTAAAATACAACTATGATATTTCCAATATACCTTCTCCTTAAGCTTCTGTTACTTACTAGACATTTTTTAATTTACTACAGCAGTTACGCCACCTAGCGGTCTATTTACAAACTTTAAAATTATTTCCAGCATTTTCTCTTGGCACATTTACTGAAGAATTTTTTTTTGGAAGTCGTAACATAAGCGGTTTCTGGGATATTGCCGGCGTCCTTTTTTAATGACTCACTCGGTACAATGTGTTTTTCTAAATAAAATTTGTATTTGTATTTACGATATATATTTATATATTCATAAAATGTTACTAAAAATTTATGATTTTGATTTTATATAATAGCATTATAAACATTTTTGATGAATTTAATTTGTTTCAATTATTACGGAAAATGTGCTTAGTCCTAACTCTATAAGTAAAGAAATTATTCTTGTAAAATGTGTTAAACCTATCTTATCAGTTAATGCAGAAATTGAAAGAATCGACGCGATACTAAATTACATTAGAGCATATGGTAATTTAATGTTTTGATAAACGCGTTTCAGTGGTTGCATAAATTCTCGCGTTCCCCCTTTCGGTCTGCATTTCCAATTTGCGTGATTATAAACTATTGGTACGCCCCCTCTCGTCTTACTCTATGGTCTGACTTTACTAATTATCATTTAAAACTTTAAATGTTGGTAAACTATATTTTTGGAAGCATTCAACTTTTTGACGTGCAATGTTACCAAAATGATATTAATTTAAGTGCCAACTTAAACACCTTAATAAGTAACATTCTTAACCTCAGTGTCTGACTTTACCTATTGGCAATAAAAAATTTAAATGTTGCCAAACTATATTTGTGGAAGCATGCAATGTTAAAATAATATTAATGTAAATACCAAATTATACATTTAAGTAGGTAACATTATTAACCTAAATGTTTGATTTTAACAAATGTCATTCATAACTTTAAATGTTGCCTAACTAAATTTTTGGAAGTATTCAACTTTTTGATATGCAATGTTATCAAAATTATATTTATGAGTGTACCAATTAAAACATTTTAATAGGTAACATTATCTGTTGCCAAATCACATTTTCACTTACTGTCTCTTTGACATACCAAAATAATATTTATGAAAGTAAAAATTTCATGAAAGTCTAAACGTTGCCAAATTACATATTAGAAAGTCTTCAACAATTGTAAAATAAAATGTCTGGTTGACAAGCAATACTACTAAAATAATATTTTGTGCAAGTACAGTCTGATAAGTAATAACTAAATTAAGTGGTTGACCCTCAAAATGTCATTCAGACCTTTAAGGATAACCAACTTCAATTTGTGAAATAGTAAAATATTTGATATATTTAACTGAACTGTATGTTCAAATTTTTGGAGATGTTCTTATATTCTATAAACAAATACTTAGTATTTTAAATTAAAAATTTGTAAGAATAAAAAATAATATCATTATAATTGTTTTGTACTTGGATTAAATAAATATGTTTATTAATTGTGTGTACTTTACAGATAGGTTATGTATGTCAAAAATAACAAATGTAACATTCATACTGAAAACGTAAGGTTCTCTTCGAAATTTTTCAATCAGTGGTAACGTTTACAGTAGCGCAAATGTAAGTGTAGTTCCAATGAAATTAAGAAATTGAGAATTTGAAATATAATATGAAACATTTTCTTTATTATAAACAAAATTTGTTTCAAAAATAACCTAATTACAATTAAAATTAGATATTTGAAACATAATGAAAAGAAAAATTAGTTAAAAACTTATTGGAAACAAATGTGCATTTTTATACACAAATTTAAATAAGTAATAAAAACGAATAAACATTTTTGCATTGCAGTGCCATTTTAAGTTAATTTTAATAACGCTTACATAATACTATTAATCAAAAGAAGTACATAATTATACTAAAAAGTATGTTTTTTATTGAGCAAAATGGTTATTTTAAATTTTGAGATTTTTAATAATTATTAATTCGACGCACATAAATGCCAACCTAAAAATGTAGAGCATCAAAAAGTGAATTTATCTTTTTATATTTAATAATAAACTATTTCAAGTTAAAAATAATATTTAAAAACTTATTTCAATTTTAACTGTTTATATAATGAAATATCATCTTGCTAAATTATAATAGATTATAATATAAAGAACGTAAATTATAAAAACATATATATATATATATATATATATATATATATATATATATATATATATATATATATATATATATATATATATATATATATATATGTATATACATTGTGAGCGATTGGGAAGGGGTTGAGGTTAGATTTTGGTTAAAACCCAAATTGTTTGTAAAAGGTCTAAAAATGATTTTAAGAGTAGTTTGAATCGATTTGTGGTGGTCACGTTTTTTGCTCATTGCATAGCTCGGTTTTAATTTAGGATCAGTTTTAAAGTTGTATTGTGTTTCAGGCTCATAGTAGGGCACGTCTAACCAGAGTTAGTTCGAATTTTGGGCCAAAAAAGTCGCCTTGCACTTTTTGACGGATTCTCCATCTAGGTGTCCCAGAGAACTTATATTTCAGAGCTCGGATGCGCGAGATAAGGAAGATAGCTCTATATCTCGAAAAGTGAAGGGGATACAAAAAAGTCGAAAATTACATTTTAGCGTTTGATGTCGATCTACATTTGTCCAAAGTTTCGAAAGAATTGGTCGGTAAATAACGAAGTTATTAAGAGATGCGCGAAGTCGACTTTCCTCAGAATCGATGCGCGTGGAAAAAAAACACCCTTCCATCCATGTGTGTGTTCCACCCTCTCATAGCCTCGTCGTGGTGTGACGGTAGTTTCGACTCTACGTCACGACTACCTAATCCTTCCCCATTTCTTCGCGGTCACTCGCGAACTCTCGACCCTCACGTCGGGCCGTCGAATTTTTATTTCGATCCCTCGCAAACGCGGTCGAGGCAATCTCGAAAGGGGGGGATGCGACGGCCGAATGCGAGTGTTCCCGTCGAAACGGTATTCGGCACGTTTCTTATCTCGTCGAACTCTGGCCGTGTGAAAGTTTGATAAAGATCGGGTCGTATTCCAAATTTGAGAGTTTATTTTATAGTTTCTATTTAATCACGAGCTATTCAATCAAAACATGATAAATTTAAACGCAACAGTAATTGCAGTAAATAAATTTTTGGTAAATGACATTTGTGATTATTTTTCCAGGTTTTTATTCAAAATGACTTAATTATGAAGTGCGTAAGTAACTTACGTATCCGAAAATGGTTTACTATCGCTTATATATCTTTGCGTTTTTAAGTAAATAAACATCACCTGCGAAGTGTAGTAGCAGGAATTCTATTTTGTTACAGGCGCCAAGAGTCATGCATGGCGAAACGAACGTTAATGAAACGTTAAACCGAAAGTAATACGTTTTTGAGTTGTTTTCAGCCTGTATTAACCAAATTTCTAAATTAAAAATATTACGAAAGAGATAATAAAACAAAAAAAAAGAGTTGGTAACTCAAATCATATGTCAAACGGTGAGTAAAATAAATTGCCTCATTGCCAACCTTAAGTCAGTTAAGTTATTCTGTAATTTTTGCATTTCAAGACTAAACATGTCTGTCTAAACACAAAAGTGGTTCATTTGATCCCTAGGGTTTAATGTGTATCCTAGACATGATAATCAAAAACGTCAAATTGTATTCACTTATTTATATTTACAATTTGATGTATTACATTAGAACAATTGATAATTTCAGATAATCCGGAATTTGTTTCATCGACAGTCAAATGCTGTACAACGCTGGTTTGATGTAGATGTATGGACAGCTTCAAGAAATTAGGCTGAAGCATTTTCCAAGCTGTTTCCAGAAGGTCCGGAAATAAATTGGGGATGCTCATGTCACCATGTCCAAAAATTTTGATCGGGATGGTTTTAATATTACTTTGGAATTTTCAACGTACCCTTAGGCGACGGCTGCCGATTTGCATCTACTGCCTTTTAAAACATCCACAGATGCACCGAGTCAGCTAATAAAGTGGCGGATGCGTCGAAAGCAGTGTCCAGTATGTAATGATGAATCGGGTAGATTTAAGAATGCTGCTACTCTTAAGGGTAGTTTTCCAAATATATTTTTGCCGACTGGCTGGATAGTACATTGATTGTTCTGATAACGAACGAAAAATCTTGAACCCGTTATTAATTTATGAATATTGTCAAACTAATTTGTACTGCAATCACTAACTTTTATCATTAAGAACTGATTGTCTGGGGCTTCCAATAAAAATTTATCAACCTGGTCGGCTGTTAGTGTCTACGTTTTTTTCGCTTAATATCCTTCATTTCTTCTTTTCAGCAGCGCAGTCAATTTGTGAAATTTGCTGATATGCAAATTATTTTTTACATTGAACATGGTCTTCAGCATGAAATAATGGGCCCAAAGTGTTGAAGCAGAAAGTCCTGGATTTTCCGTGAAAAACAAGCAAGGCATCTTCGTTGAAATTTTCCACTTTTCATTCACCACACCATTTTACAAATATCTGATACTGCACTGCGTAATTTCCTTGATTTTGTCCGCAAAATACCTTCTATTGCCTCTTCAGCTGCCTTCTTTAAGTTAAAATCCTCAATTTCGAAAATTGTCATCACAAAAATTGATAACGCTTATAATTTGTTTGTTTCTATCGCACCTAAGTGACGTTTTTTATTTCAAATCAAACTACTAAAATATTCACATTATAGGTAATTGTCAAATAAAGGTGTGACACTGACACGTTTACAGGTAATTTTAGTAATAAGTGCAAAAAATAGTATATATACCGCGGGACTAAAGTGACTTAATCCCTTGAGCGGGTGTTGCCCTCAGGCTTTCACTTTAGCCCCGTGGTATACAATATACTATTACTTGTTAGTTGAGTTGATCGGCCTATTTCCACAGTTTTGCTTTTGAGCGCGACGTTTCGGAATCGGACTCTGCTTCGAACTTTGGTACCTTTCACTTACAAGCCTGACAACTGAGTAGTCCAATTTACATTTTTAGAATTCATGGGTTTCATTTCCACACTAGCTTGGCTTATTGGATTTTCTGCTAGTGCGATCTATGTGGGTTCTTTGAGTTTCCGGCGAGTTATATTCTCTCCCTTTGTCACTATCTGTATGTTGTCCATTGGATGCGGCGATTCTTGATTTTCTATTTCGCCCTTGCGGACGTTGTTTTGTGTTCTCACTTTGAGTGGTCTACTGCTCTCTCTTATGTATGCTCTGCTGCATTCACATGGTTGGTTGTATACACAATTCTTGGAATTCTGATCTTCATTGTGTGGTTTGGTTTTGGTTAGTATTCCCTGAGCGTTCTGGTCGATTTGAAGGCAGTGCGTATCTTGTATTTGCTGCCTATCCTTCGTATTTTGTCTGAGGTACCTTGTATATGTGGTATTATCGCTGTATATTTAGGTTCTTCTTTTCGGTTACCATTTCACTGTTTAGGTTAGGTGCTTGATCAGTAGCCATTTTCTTTGAGTGTTAATATTTTCTTTTTCTTTTTCAGGCCCTCTTGTTTTGAGCATATTGTTTTCGCTCTATCGTACAAGCATTTTGCCACGCCTAACTTCACGCTTTTGTAGTGATTGAGTTGTAGTAGGTCCCTCCCGTGTGGGTAGGTTTCCTGAATACACTTGTCGTGAAAGTGTTGTTATTCCTGTGTACAAGTACATCCAGGAATGGCAGTATTTGTTCCGACTCAACTCCATTGTGAATTTTATGGAGGCGCGCGGCTATTTAGATGATCTAGAATTCATTTAGCTTATGCTTGCTTTGTTGCCAAACTACGAAAGTATTGTCTACGTATCTAAGCCACATCCTTGGTTTTCCGTGAATTCGGACATCGCTTGGTCTTCAAAGCCTTCCATAGTCACAGTATATTTTAAGGAAATATTTTTACATTTATATTATTTATGCAATTCCTTAATGTTATGATAAAAAGTGTACCTAGGTACTCACGTAGTGAAATTGGCCGTTTGGGCTATTTACAAACAAATGAAAACAATTTGTTACAATTTCTTTTGGTAATAGGTTCAGAAAGAATCGAACTACCTAATTCTCGAATTTTATTGATTTGTATTGGAAAATAAAATATTTCTGAAGGTTTAAAGTCGAGCGTGTTGAAAATGATCCAATTTATGATACCTTTTGTAACTAAAATTCAACCGTATTAAAACTAACACCAATTAAACACTTAGAATTTACATATTTTAACAATATATCAATTGTTAAATAGACAAATTTTACACAAAGCAGCCCTACCAATTTTGTAAAATAAGCCTTCAAACTGAAGTGACTAAACTTTTAGTTTGATAGTAGTCAGATAAACGTAATCTGCTAATGTGACAACTTTGACAACTCAAGCCAACAATGTACTCCTAGACAAAATAGTTCCTTTTTTGAATAGGCTATTCTGGATATTTTGGTTTTATATTCTTTTTTTGTAGGTGACGCTGTGTTCGCTGTCCGATTGTGTTCGATCGCCGACTGTTTCCCGTCACATTTAGTTTTGTGGTTAGGTTAGTATTTTTTAGTAGTTATCTTTAACGTGGACTTCTTCTTACAAAAGCGCATCGTGTGACGCGCGACGAAGGAGCGGCAATCTCTTAAATCGACAATGAATTTGCGCTCGAATTACACACAAGATTTTTCTACAATCGAGCAGTTCACATATTTCCAAAAATTTATTTAATTTGATGAATGAAAATTAAAAGTACAGTTTTACAATTTTTATGACAATTCAGACGCTGAAGAAAATCTAGATGAGTTTGAAATCGTATGTTCCGCCATTGTTACTGATTCAACAATTTGCACTTTAGATGATTCACCTTTACTCAAGATTTTCTGTGCCGTTTCAATTTTATTATTAATGCTTTCTTCAATGTATCCTCGGCTGTAGAAGAACTTTTCCAATCTCCATGACGTTTCAGTTGGATGATATCACCTCCTCCATTAACTAAAAGAGTAGCTGACGTGCGGAAAACTGTGGCCTGTATATAATTTATATAATCTGATAAATTCAAATACTGGGCGATTTCATAGTATTTTTCCAATTATATTGATTCCGACCACTTGTTTAGAGCATTTTCCGTTACAATATCGTAGAAATAGACGATATGTGTTGTCATCTGATGGTCTCAACGCAACATACCTTCTGTAGAATGATAAAAATCAAGTTCTTTACTATTAGTAACAGTAAAGACACGACTTTTCTTGTTTTTGAGTCAGAATTTTACTATTAATAGCGAATCTTTGTCTTCAATGTCTTCTATGGTCATTTTCACAAGTTCATCTCGTATACATGCAACGAAAACTGCCTTAATTAATACTACCTGTCAATAAAATAGCCTATTAATATTTACAGAGTAATGAATAGTGTTATTTACCTTTTCATTAAAAATATTTTATCTGGGCTTCACAGAGGAATTTGAACAATTCCTCTTTGGTGAAAGTTCTTGATTTTTTGGTTTGTATCCTACAGATTGGCGCTTTAGGTATGCGATTAATTTCGTATATTGGCTGATGTCAATATTCTTTCTTACAGATAACACAGGTCGTAGCATTGAGTACACCGACCAAAGTGTAGCAGAGTTCATAGTTTTAGCTTTTTCACTAAAGTAAGCCCTCATTACGTTTTCAGTGTACCTTCTAGCTTTCCTTGAATTACACCATGTGATGAAGAGTTCGTACTGCTTTTCATACTTCTCCCGCGACTTTTCTGGCAATAGGATTAATGTCGCGACTTTAGCGGCGCTTACAATTTCAGGTGATGTACATGAAAAATCACTACAATCATTTTCTTCTTGCATTTTGCTGCTTCGCGCTCACATACGATTATTATTTAGGAAATTTTTCATTTGAATGAAAGATGTCATTTACTCGTTGTCATTGGATACTCTGAGCAATGCATATTTGATTTATAGTTAATAATTGGGGGAGAGAGCGTTTTTTATTTAGTCGCTTATAAGCGACAAAGTTACATTCCTCGAAAAAGATGACGTTTGCGTTGCCAATACGAGCGCAAATCCCTACTTTGGATATCGATTTTAGAAAAACATTTTTTGTATTAGATGACAAGTGTCATTATTATTAAAAAATAATTGTTATTCAGTCTGGATTTGAATAATCCGCTTTTTATGCGACCAATCGAAATAGTTAGTGAAAGACCAATCACAATCGTCTTTTACTTCCTTCGTCCCTAAGAGAGGGCGTTATTTTGCACCACATTTTCCTCGTGTAGATAGTCATCTATGGGTTTTATCTAGGAATCTACTAAACCTTAAACGGAACATCTGGCAAAAAATGAATGCAGAACATGCGGGTATCATAAGTTTGAGCTTTTGTCTGTCTGTCTATGGCATCGTAACTCCCTTAGCGAATGAACAATTTCAATGCGATTTTTTCTTTGAAGTTTGCTTTATTCCACATGTTTCTTACCTATTTTTGGTGATATTCACTTCGACCAATGCAAGATCATGACACAAATTGATGTAAGAATCTTAACCAACAATGCTTAAATACTCACTTAGGATTATTATTGAAAGACTATGTATTTTTATTGTGGAAAATATTAACAATTAATAAGGTTAAAGTAAACCTTAAATTAACAATTAACCAAAAGAATCCCTAAAAGTTTGAAATTATACCTATTTATTACTTTTTGAACGATTTTTGGCGCCCGCGTTTTATTAGCTTATTGTTTTGTTTGTTTATTTAATTAAAATATTAGAGAAACAACAAAATTATTGCATACGCAACACAACATAGAAATTTTTAGCAATTATTAGTGTACACGGTTTTCATTTGTTTAATTAAAATGAGTTTTAATGTCTAAAGTTAAAAAATGATAATAGACTAGTCTTTTTTATGGAAATCCGTGTAAATTTCATTGCCATTTAGAAATTCAACTCTCAGGTAATTACATACAAAATATTAAGTTACAAACATGATGCTACTTTCATTTGTCATATCTCAACAACTTTTGTTTTAAATGTGGTAGTATCAAACAAAAACTTTATCTTATTGTTCCAGTTTTTAGTTACACATGTATACATGACAAAAGTAGGGTTTCGTAGATGTATTTAAATAATACCTACTTTGCGTGTTCTGAATAAATCACGAAAAAGGGTGTAACTAATGCCAAGTAGTTTGATGCTTTTAGACTTTTAGAGTATACAAAATGCGATTTAAACCTACCTACAGTTAATGCAAATATATATATATATATATATATATATATATATATATATATATATATATATATGTCATTGTAATCTCATTTTAATTTAATTATTTGGTTTGTTAGGTGTAAATTCATTGGTTTTGGTTAGATATGAAAATCTTGAACATAGATTTTATAATTTGAAGTAAGAAATTGTAAAATTTTGAAGAATATTTCCCTCATGTATAATTTACTTCTATACTACAATGCAACTTCGTTAGGATTACAGCGAAACTCCATTGTATATTATGAATTACAGCGGTAATTCAACTGCAATGACGTCATACACAAAAAACCATGCTAATAGAGCTATTCTAGTCATGAACAAGACGCATTAGTCAAATTATGGCAGCCACGATAAAAAATTTAAGTTAAGTTTATTGTAGAAATGGAACGATTTCGTGAGAAACCATTGATAGCAATATTGAAAAGTGTTCAATTATATTATATATATATATATATATATATATATATATATATATATATATATATTTCTATTCTGAAATAATTAATCAGATAATCCTGGAAAAAGCGTTGTTTCCTTAAGGAAACCGCATTCGTTGGTTTTCTGTTGGTTAAAAGAAGAGGCCTAAAGGGCATCCAAGAAGAAGGTGAAGAAGGAGAAAAGTAAAGAAATGATTAGTTCTTCGTATATGAAGCAATCCGGAGTTATAGCCGGCCATTCGGATCTCCGGGGCAGACAGTATCCGAGGAATTCAAAGGAAGAATCAAAAAGTTAAGAGTGGGCACTGACAATAATGTTACTATTACTCAAACCTATTCCCTGCCTTACTTTAACTTTCCGGGTAATAATTAAAATATTAGAATTTAATTACAAGTCTGATATTTAATTACCCGCAAACCTTAAATCTGATCAAACGAATTGGGCGTCTAGTGGTAGGTACGTTGTGCTGTTTGAATTAGATACGCTGGATGAGGTAAGTGTTGCATCATGTGGGGCAATGATGCGCAATGATGGTTCAGCAAGTTAATGCACTATTGTGGGAAAGAACCACCAATAAACCCACTTTATTCATAAATAAATAATTGTACTAGTACATTAATAAATCAAATAACAAAAAAAAACAATGAAAGGGTTATATAGATAACAAAACACCATTAAATCAGGTTAAAGTTCTTACAAAATTATAACATTAAGAGAAAAATAAATAATAAATAAATAATTGTACAAGTACATTAATAAATCAAAAAACAATGAAAGGAATATATATATATATATATATATATATATATATATATATATATATATATATATATATATATATATATATATATATATAAGAAAACACCATAAATCAGGTTAAAGTGCGTACAAAATTATAACATTAAGAGAAAATAAATACACAATAAAAAATCCATGTAGTCACACCTACAATTGATCAGAATCAGAATAAAATCGAAATACCAAACATGTGGCTCTAAAACCAATCATGCCGGTCTTTAAGTAAATAAGCACATAAAACAATAAGGTAAATTAGGGTACATATAAAATACAACTACAGTAAAATTGCACAGGTGATAATAAGGTAAAGGCAAGGACACAAGAAAATAGACAAGGAATTTTGACGTACACAATTGTTTAGTGACTACTAAAGCACAAAATACATACGAAAATTTACAATAAATTCGATATAAAGAGAAATTAGTTCGCAGGCAAACAATTCTACTTAACAAACTGACAAAAAAAACTCATTAAACAAAGCAAGGGTAATTTATAAATAGATCATAATATCGTGACCGATATATAAGTTTGAGTGCGTTAGAAAAATACAGCGCACCTTTGTCAGGTTACACATTCATCTATACAACAATGAAAACAATAAAAATAAAATGCGAGGTGTTTAATGTCATCTGGACCCGGGAATATGTACCCACTTGGCAATTGCTTCTTACAATTAATAACCAACGGTATCCTGTACCCGTTCGCCCACGACGACCTCTACACAAATATCAATATAAACAACAAACAATCATGCTAATTCACACAAATACAAGAGTGAGGGAACCCTGTACTGTCTTTTATTTTAGCAGATTTTAGCTTAATAATCCCGCGTGCGAATAGGATACCTTTGCAAGACAATGTTCGATATTTAATACGTTATATAGGCTTAATTTATATAAAAATACCTACGTACACTTGAATATATATTCCTTTAATTGATCATAGACACAAATCGTTAACATACGCGGTTTAACTTCAAAAAGGGTGACTGTTATTTATAGATTAATATTTGAAAAACACATTAAAACTAACACCCGAAAAAAAGGACAAACTATCGTTGGCTAATTCAAAAGAAAATGTACGCGCAAGAAATATTTTAAAGACAAACTGTTTACAATGAAGGTATTTAATTAACCAAGTCGATCTAGCTCGGTCGACACTCTTTTCCTCCGATTTCAAACTAACTACATTTACACTCGCAATCATCCCCCATTTTTCAAAAGTAGTAAAAAAAAATTATTATGTTGCAACAGTTTCATATTAATTATTGAACGACATCTTAATTTTAAAAATATACATTCGTCCGCAACAAACGCTACATTTAGGTCTCAAGTTTCAAAGTACCAAACAAAGGTGTCTTTGATTGCAATGTGTACCGACGTAATTAATTACTAACTAGTGACATTTTGACATCAAAAATGCGCGCATAAGAATTTCCAATGATTCGTTACGCCCCTTCAGTAAAGCAGATTTTAACCGTACACCTGATAGTCAAACCTCTAACTCATATTTTTCAATCCTTAGCCAAATATTAGTTACAAAACTGAAATATCCGAAAACCTTTCTCAAATAACGACTTAATACTTAATAAAATATGTTAAATCCCATTAATTAACTTTCCTATGGCGGTAACAATTTTGATTTCAAAATGTTTGTTGCAATAATAAAATTTTCGCGGTCCGCTACCTACAAATCTTATTAGTTTGATAGATGAAATTGTGTATCTGTAACAAATAATTATTGCTGCTGTAGGTATTTTACGAGAGATCACATACTATAAATTTGTGTCAGTATTCTAGAAACTCATTTATTATACTACTGCACAATAATGTATCGATACTGTACAGTAATATGGAAATACTGTATAGTAATGTGCAAATATTGTACAGTAATGTACAAATTCATTTACTCACCCGGGGGCAAGAAGCAAATCCGAGAATAATTCGGCAAAAAATTTCGTACGCCTGATTTCAATGTGATTTCAAGGGCAAACTACACTGAGAAATTATTACTGGTAGGGGGGGGGGCTTGGGATGCAACTTATTATGTAGATAATAACAGTAGGTACTTATACAAATTATGTATTCAACGGACGTTCTTACATTTCCTTGTAAATCTTATAGTATTTGCTCTTTTTTGTTTTCTTTTTATTTCTTGACAACAAATTTATAAAGGTCACGTTGTTGTGTCGTGGTACTCCTGATAGGGCTAATCCACACATGATGCACTAATTTACATCATTATTTCGTCTTTTTGGGTGCGAAGTAGGTTAATGGTAACGTCATCATTAGCCTTTTCGTCTTCTTACCAATAGTGATTCTCTTCGCTCTTGTCAACCTTAGTGCCTATTGAAATCGTGCTATTTTGCAGCTTTACACATTTTCTCTTGCAACTGTATGATATGGTCTCGGTTCTGTGAATTTTAAACGAGCAAAATCATTGGTTCCAAGCTCCCGACCTCAGATTTGAAACCTATCAATTTATATATCTCTTTTATAATTTGGTTTTAAACACTTATGAAGGGAGGTGTTGCATACCTACTGTGCAGAAAACATAACTAAAGTTACAGATAGAGTTGAAAAGATTTAAATTAATTTTAGTTTTAGTACTGTTTTTATAGATACAAGAAAGGTTAAAGAGAGTTTAAGATCACCTAAAACTGTTCAAAATTTACTATCAGTTTACAGAATATAAAGTTATCGCGGCCATGTGGTCAAGTATATATTATAACCAAAAAACGTATACACTGTTCTAACTGTTTCTAGATCTTATGAAAACACGATAATTTTGCTAATGTAAATGTGACTATTTATATAGTAATTCGGCTTTGAAAGTTTTTCGGCAAATATAAACACTTGTAGGTGATGTGGTATCTATTTTTGGTAATAGTGTGCTGTAGGCCATTTGCACATCTTTAGGTTATCGGTTTCGTGCTCATAAAGATCAAAGGGCCCTTCGACAGCGCTTTTACAAAAAATTATAACATGCAACACGGTTTAGATTTCGCCACAGACATGAACACTTTAAAAATGCAATTACAAATTTGAAACAACCATACCATGGAAGACTGAGATGTAGAAACGGTTGGTATAAATAATAGATTTGATATTAGACCTACAGAACAGGTGTAGTTTGTGGATTGTTAACCAGAAAAGTCTGTAGTGGCTTAACATGGCTTAAACAACCTGAATCGTGTTATTGAACTGATTGTTATGTTCATTTACAAAGGGAAGCAATTAAGATATATAAACATTGAATTTAATTTAATAGGGAAAAGAGAAATCTTCGGTTAAATAGAGTTTAGCATCTTGTAATACATAATGTCATGGCTTGCTATGTCTTAGTTTTAGCTTGTGGTATGTTTAGTTTTTTTGCTGCGGTTTCCAGGACCTTAAAGTAAATACTTTACCGAATAAGTGCGCAATGATTTTTCATACATACTTAAAATTAAAATTCTGTTTTCAATGTCACAGAATTGCCCTGTCTTTTTAGGCAGTAACGAAAAATTTTAATTTTTTGTTGAATTTGATGGTATTTTCACAAGATCTTTAATAAGTTTGCACCGATATCTTAAAGAGACCAGGTTTTATTAAATTTGTGTTTTGAATGTGATATTTTTCACTGTAAGCGTCGCTTGGCGCCTGGTGAATGTCATTTAAAAAGCAAATTATTAATATTTAACCAATTAAAGGTTTAGTTATTAATGATTACCTACTAAAAATAAATTAAAGTTCAAATACATGTAATTATTAAATCAGGCTCATTTTTTCCGGTTTGACATTAAGACTTTTTTTTTATTTTTATTAAATATTTAAATTCTTTATACTGGATCAACTAAGAATTTTTTTAAATAATTTATTCTTAGATGACAAATATACAAGGTTGATCGCTATTAGGACACAGCATTATTTTCCTATATACCAACACGTCCGGTGTTCGGCTTTCTTTTCAAATATATTGATTTTTATTACATCTATCTATTTAATTAATATAATTAATTAATAATTAGTTTTAGTAGGTCCGACCAATTATATAATTGTTGGTATGAAGGTACCTACAGAATAAGGATTTAAACTCTCCTTGCTTTCTGATACTCTGTCGCATTTTTTGTAATATATCGAAATTGTACCAAAAAGGTGAGTACTATGTTTGCAGAAAGTCACTAGTTTTCAACGTACGCGAAGTGTTTTTTTCTACTACACAAAAAACATTTACTACAATTTCCGCGTTTTAATTAGAAATGAAGGTAAATCTTAGAGTATCGTAATCTTGCTTTGAATGCTCTGGTTTTATGAAGCTGGTTAAATGGTAAGATTTGTCCGATACCGTTTGTTGTTGTTGTTTGTTGGTTAGGCATGGCAACAAGTCATTTGGCAAATTAATGCATCAAAATATTCGAGTTTACCTGGAAAAAATAAAGTAAGTGTATTTCGACATATTGCAACTATAAGAAGAAAAGGTTATGAAGCGGATTTTTTTCATAAGCATTTAGAAAATGAATTTCTGGAAGCATTCAAAGACAGACAGCACTTGGTAGCAGTTGGATTCGATCTAGAAAAAGCTTAGTATCTGTGCTTGAGATTTGATGTATTAAAACAACTCCACAAATGAGGATTACGCGGAGTCTACCTACCAGTATCCAGAGCTTTTTAAGTGGGAGAACCTTTAAAGTTAAAGTAGAAACATACATATCACAGCTACGATCCATCGGAAACGGCATACCACAGGGTTAATTTTAAGTGTTAGTCTGTTTGATATGGCCACAGATCACGTTCTTCAATCGGCTAACCGAGAAGTTAAATCTGTTATATACGTCGATGACCTAATAATATACTACCGGCAACACTCGATGAAGGTAATAGAAGACTTATTACAACAAGAAATTAACAGGCTAGGAGATTTAACTACAAAGGCAGGTTTTCGCTTCTCAGTACCCAAAACACAATGTATCCAGTTTGGCTGCCTGAGAACGCCACACGATCACCCAAACCTCACACTACAAGGTACTATAATAACAACTAAGGACAACCTTCGAATTTTGGGAATGATGTTCGATCATAAACTGACCTGGACTGACCACGTACAGAACCTAATAGCCAAATGCCAAAAATCGATCAATATATTAAGATGCATCTCAAACATCCGGTGGGGAGCAAATCGAGGATCATTAATATCTCTTTACAAATCCCTAATTTTATCTAGACTTAATTACGGTAGTAGTATATTCCTCTGTAAGACCCGGAAAACTTAAAAAATTAGATAGAATCCAATTAGCAGCTCTGCGTTTAGCTACAGACGCTTTCCGAACAAGCCTGGAACTCTCGGTCCTTTGCGAATCTGGAATAGAGCCGTTCTACCTATATAGAATGAAGCATACGATAACTTACTGTACAAAAATTAGAAGCATCCCTCGTCACCTTAATTACGAATTGGCAACAAACTTATAAATTAATAACTTTGCCGGGAAACCCACAGCAATGATACCTCTGAGAAGTAGGGTGACAGAATTTATTAACATGCAAAATGTACAAATCGACACTCCACTGACATGCAACATGCGCGAATACCCCCCGTGGATAAGAACAACGGCTTCAATTGCCACTAAAACGCAACATGAAGAACACACCCCTAGAGGTTTACATGAACCACATAAACAACCTATCAGACAACATCAGAGTAATTATAATACATACGTGTTGTTTTTGAAGACGCATCGGAAAACGTTTTTCTTCATAGTAGCAAACGACACCTTCATTTTGTGGAAAACAGACAATGGTTTAACCATGACTTTAGCACACGAACTAGGAATTTGGAAAGCGGTAGAGCCACCTAAAAGCAATTCCTAAAAGCAAAAAAGATGCAATCATACTTACCAGCCCCATCCACGCACTGAATAAAATGAAAAACCTCTCATACAGGATACAGTTACTAACAAAATAATTGATGAGCTTACTTCTATAGAATACAGAGGTGCATACATTAAATTTATATGGATACCAAACGTAGTAAACAAAGCATACGCATACGTATTTCATCCCAACAATCAAAACTACCATAATCTAATACCTTCAGCATTAGAAGTTACAAAAAATACTATAAACATATAATATCAGAAATATGGTCTTAAAAAAAATTGGCCGATGGACTTTGGCACAACACTTTTTCGTATAAGGAAACTAACTGTTTCCCGGAGGAATGCCTGACTCCAGTCTTGGATAAGTTTGAGAAATCACATAATGGTCATTATATTTTCGTTGTTTGTCACGAGCAATGACGATTCTTGGTTAATAATCAACTCAATCGTTAAAAATAACTAAAATGGGCATACCAACAAAAATTAAACGGTAAACTTAGGAAAGTACTTCCTCCTATCTGCAAAAGCAAAGGTCAATGCATAATTTTATTTTCGAACACTCGCATAATGATCACTCGCATAATTATGCACGTTTCTGACGCGTCTAACACTGTTAAATATAATTTTAAAACCGACAATGACATTTATTATGAGGTTCCAAAATATTACTGGACCCAGTAGTTTGGCCTATACGTTGATAGGTCAGTCACTATAACTTGTTATATAATAAGATATACTTACAAAAATTATTTTTTTCTTATTCACCCTACAGTTTGCTAATAACTGTATATTTTTACATATTTGGATAGCATGAGAAATTAGCTTTAAAATACTTTAGATTTGTTTTTTAAACTTTGATATAAAATATTAAGAAAGACTAAAAAAATAACTTTTTTTTGTTATTTTCGGCAAAACCGGAAGATCCGGTCCTGGATAAGTTAGTGTGAAATCTCATAACGCTCATTATATTTTCGTTACACGCGACTATAAAATATGTAAATTTAAAAAAATTACCATAGCCGCTTTTGAGAAAATCAATTTTGAAAAAAAGGGCAAGTTTAACCTCATAATTAAGAGCAACATTTTATTTTTTTCAAAAACATTTACAAACCGTTCGAAAGAATGTACTTTTATTAACAAGTTGCGATTTTCATATTGTAAGTAGCTTTTATGGTTTCTTAGTGGCAGCGCAAGCGCCGAAAAGTGATAAAATCGCCATATTGGCCGTCATTTTCAATTTCAAATTCTGCGAAAATTTTTGTTCGATTGAAGTTTAGGTTACTAGCTTTTCACCAAAAATAGACTTTCTGGCTCTAGTTTTACAAATGTATCCTCAAAAAAATCACCCTCATTTCGTCCCCTATTAATTCATTTTTGTAAAAAGCTAGTTTTATACATAATTTTCAGATATAGGGACCGACTCAGCGAACGTCGAAATCCGCCAAAAAAAAGTTCAAAGTTTTTTATCTTTCTGTTTCGCCTTTGCGGATGTTGTTATTATGTAAACGAAATACCACCGCATCTAATAGGATAACATATAGATAGTGGCAAAGAACGGAAACTCTAAGAAGCCACATACATCGTACTAGCAGAAAATCCAATAAGCCAAGCTAGTGTAGAAATGAAACCCCTGCGCAACCACGAAAAGTGTATATATATATATATATATATATATATATATAATTATTTGTTACAGAAAATCCGATAAAGAACTTAAGGACTTGCAACTAGCGTTTCAGAATTTTTCTTGTTTTATAAGGGTCTGGTATCTCCTTTGTGACTAAACCCGCTCGTTATTGGCCATACTGCTCCTTCTAGAAAACTCGAGTGAAGAACTGTGGTTGTTTCGTAAATCGAGGAGGCCAAACGTTTCCAAGAATATATTGCCCATAATTGGGGCAGGTAGTTTCTTATTCTTCTGTTCAGGCCGTATCATGGTTTTTACAGTTTACTTTCTACTGGTTATATAATAAGTATGCGTCATGCGTTTTTCCATAATAACACGAAATTTTCAAGGTTGAAGAACAAGTACAAATACCAAGTGACAAAGAAATTATTCAAATAATAAAATTTTAAAGACATGAACACATTCATCGTAGATCCTGATAAAATTCAGTAATGAATAAATACAGACATTTTACCAACAAACTTAAAAATTTGAAGTATTAATGAAAGTTATAGAAAATGTACATATTTCTGGTGTTGAAAAAATTTTGTAGAAAGTCTTTTACAGTCCTGCAACTAACACTTATTTAAACTGAGCAAACAAATCATAATCTGTTAAGTGTATGTTCGTCATTTTGGCAATATTCTAACATCTTTGAGGTCAAAATTGACTAAAAACTCGATTTCAGCTATAAAATTGTATTTTCAAACTGTCCATAATTCCTATGAGTGTAATTTCACTAAAAAATCAGATTAAATTTGATACACAAACAAATATGTAAGTACACGCATACGCACACACAATCCAAAGAAACTAAACAAACAAGCAAGGAGTTAGTTGGCAATCACACAAAAAAACGAAGACTATCAAATTGACCAACAAATCTAAACACCACAAACACAAATTCATAAATAAATACACAAACATACAAATGTTCCAAACACACACAATCCAAGCAAAGGAAAGAAACTAAACATGGAAAAATATTGTCGACAATCAAGCAAAATAACGCAAAATAAAGAAACCAGTAAACAGCCACACTAACCAATAAACTTGCAATCATGCAAACACTAAAGTTACAAACCAATGAAACTAAACAAACAAACAAGCTAGCCAACACTCAAACAAACTAATGCTCAATATTGTTCTGAATTGTCTTTAGGGTTAGCGTCTGATTGCTCATTACCTGTACTAGATGACATAGATTATGTTAATAAATCTCAATAGAATATTATCTTAGTTATTTGTTTAAGATGCTATAGTTTAATGGACTTAGAAACATATTAATAGAAATTCATTAGAGTAGGGATGTTTCTGAACCAGATTCCACAATATTGCAATATTTTCTAAAATGAATTAGTATGAAACAAGAAAAAGCGCTTGTAAAATTATGGATTTTTCGATAGGCACGTTATTTTTGGAATAAAATGATTAAATAAAATGAGTAAAAGAATTTTTGTACATGACGTACATATTCAATTTTTTATCTTGCAAAAGTTTGTTTCTATAACAAATTGACTTATCGTACTGAATAACTCAAATGATATTGCGAAAATCGATTAAATACCCGTTACCCCCGACTTTAATTAAAGGAAGGTTAAAAACACCTTTCACCTGGTTACCTGCGCCAGGCTGATCCAAGCGTAATAGTTTATTTCGATAAATATGTTTAAAGGAATACTGTCTTTATTGCTAGTTCACTGTCCCCGTGTGTTTTTAATGGTATGGTTAAAAACCCGTTTCATCCGTATAGATGAGTGTATAGTTGGGGCACGTAACTAGAAAGTAGGAGTTTACTGTTATACTACTCATATCATCAGAATAACGTTAAATAAAGGACTCGTGGTTTTATTACTCAAATTGTTCTTGTGTTTTACCAAATAAGTTATCGTGAATCAGGGCCGTAACTACTACCGGGGTATAATTTCAAAAGCATAATTACCATATTTTTTATAATGGAACATACTTTTGAAATTAAAAAATTTCGCGTTCTGCATGAAATTACGCTCATGGAGCCAGGGGCCCCTTCGGATTTATTCAATTGATAGATATTTTGTAATCAGGGGCCCCCCAGGTTAAATTCAGTTCATGATTCAAACTCAAAAAAATACAATGGCAACTAAGTTGAAAAAATATTTTATTGTTTTTATTAACCCTAGTCTGCCGGGGGAATCTTCTATCATATTTAGACGAACGAGGTACACGTGTACCACTGCTTAATATACGTATGTATGTGCTTTGTATCAAGTAAAGATGTTATTTGCTGCTGTATACGTTTTAGTTATCGTTATCGCTGAGTAAGACTTTTGCCTTCGGACGTTTTCGTTGCTTTAGTTAAGTAGGTACTTTATTACAGGTATAGTTACAGTTACAATTTACCTGCTTACATTGTCATTTCAGTGTACATACGACTTGTTGGCGCGTTTAGTTCTAACAAAGTTTTGTGTTGTGTGTAGTGGCACTTGTATAAAAAATGCATAGACCGCAATCAAATTTAGATAAGCTGCCGTGGGACCGAAAGGGAAATTTGAATTTAGAAACGTAAGTATTTTATATAATGCTCTCCTTTCTGTCTTTTTCCGAGTCTAGTTTTACTAATTTGAACCCGGTTTTATTAGTATAACGCAAAAGGAGTTCGATATTTTGTTCGAAAGTGATGATGAGATTTTTCATTTGGAAGCCGATGAAGATTGGGTTCCAGATAATGAAGTAGCGTCCGATGCTGAACAGGAAGACCACGAAATTGAAGTGGCTGAACCCGAGGAGCATAATTACGAAGAAGACGATGTGCAACGTGAACCGACACAAACTCGAAATAAGTTTATTGCTCCCGATGGCACGGAATGGTTTTCTGTTGCACCAGTGCTATCACAAAGGCGTCGTTTGAACGTCATGCACCGCAAAGGTAAACACAATAAATAATAAATGAAATAAAATTGAATCTAAAAATCTGAATCTTGGGCCTTTTTCAGGTGGTGTAAATGGGAGACTGGTTAATAGTTGTATGTCAAAAAAGGAAATTTTTAATCTATTGTTCAGTGATGATATAAAGACCCAAATAGTAATGCACACAAATCGTAAAGGTCTCGAAATGGTACGCAAATACAATGAGAAAACCCTAATAATAACCAGCTATGGAAACAATTTAGCCATATAGAGTTAGATGCATTTATTGGTATGCTGTATTCAATGGGTGTCAACAAATGGAACGATTTAACACTGCATGATCTGTGGGGCAGTCGTTCATTACCTCTGTTTCGTGCAACAATGTCGCGTGATAGATTCAAGCAAGTATTATCAGCTATACGATTCGACAACGTACACGCGTGCCGAGAGACTTGTGAATGACAAGGCTGCGCCAATTTCAGAGCTGTGGGCTATGATGAATACGAGGTTGGAAGAATTATACTATCCTAATGAAACAATTACAGTAGATGAACAATTGTTTCTATCGTAGAGCACCGTTTATTCAGTATATTCCTGATAAACCTAAATCTTATGGCCTGAAATATTTTGTCGCCTGCGATGCTTTGACATATTATCCGCTTAGATCAGTACTTTACCAAGGAAAGCCAGTTGGCCAACCAAGACAAGTAAATGTGGGCGAAAATACAGTAATGTCTCTAGTATCTAAATATTACAATTCTGGTAGAAACGTAACCTGTGATAATTTTATACATCATTACAACTTTTAAAAATGCTGGCTTTGAAAAATATGTCTTTGGTTGAACTTTGCGAAAAATAAACGGTATATTCCGAATGAATTGAAGCCCCAACCAAACGATGAAATTGGTACGACCCGTTATGCTTTTCAAGACGATTGTACATTGCTCTCCATTACGGTAAAGAGAAATAAGGCCGTTTATTTATTGAGCAGTATGCACTGCGGTCAGCCAGGAGAAAAAATTAACAACAAGGAAGAAATCAACCACTTCTACAACCAAACAAAGGGTGGGGTTGATGTGTATGACAGAATGGTTGGGAACTACACCACAAAAAGGAAAACGAACAGGTGGCCATTAGCAGCATTTTTCAACATGCTCGATACAATTGGTCTCACTGCATACATTATTTATCAAGCGCTACACCCAGATGAAAATGCCAAAGATTCTCGTAGACGCTTCTTGGATTGTTTGGCACACGAACTATGTATAGAACAAGTGAAAGCAAGATCTAAAGTACCTTTTATTACTAGCCATTTCTTGATCAAGAACTCGATGGAAATTGATTTGGGAGAAAAAATAGTCTCTACCATTCCCCCTAGATCTGGTGCTGTTTTGTCAGAACAAAAAGATGTACATGGGCATCGGAAGGTAAAGGGAATTTGTTATAAATGCTACCAAGTTGACAAGAAGAAGAGGAAGACAAGGAACGCTTGTGTTCGTTGCAACGGTCCAATTTGTGCCATCCATTCCACCCAAACATACAAATGCAATGACCCTGTAGACAGCCAGAATCTACCTAAGTTTTTAATTTTATTTTATTCTTATTTTTTACTAGTATGTAGTATTACCTTTATATTTTTCTTATATTGAAAAAAATTAATAGGAATAATTACAAACTGCATTTTTTGTAAAAAACTCAATGAAAATACATGGTGGTACAAATGTACCACTGTCCGACTACAACTAGGTAGGTTCAAAGAAATTACTCTACGCCCGAATTTTTGCGTAATAATAGAGTTTCAAGAGCTCACAATAAGTTAGAAATATGTACTTGGAGATGTCAAGAAAACTCAACTCTCAAGGCCTTCTAAATTCTGAAATATTTCAGTTTAAAATAAAAAAAGTACAGGTGTACCACTGTCCGGCCGACTAGGGTTAAACCTATATTGTACATGACTGGACTGGAGCGGAGTGCATTGTTCACATTATTCACCCAACTCCTCACTCACCCTGCTACGCTCCACTACACCGCCACAGTCACGTGTCGACAGTTGGAAGTAAACGTCTTTACTGTGAACAGTGAACTTGTCGATTCGAGTGCTAGTGTGATAGTGTTTAAATATTTATATTTTTCAGTTCCTTTATAATGTTTGGCTTTAGAATGTACAGTGCATCCCATTTTGGTTGAGACAGCCAGATATCTCGGTTGTTGTTGAAGATAGAACCTTGCAGTTTTCGCGGTCCTGTGCCACTTTTTTGTGAAACTCAAGATGTCGGATTTTTCCTAACTTCTTTCGTTCATAAGTTACTGGGAATTTTTCAAAATTCACACTTTTTGGACCCCCTCCATATCTACGAAGTTTCTCAGCGGTGATATAAAATTGAAAACTTATCCCATAGAGAATTTTATGTAGAATTTAGTGGCGTACTCAATTTTTTTTCGGGATATCGTTATGGAGATACGACTCAAACTTATGATTTTTTCAATGGAACACCCTGTATTTTATCAACTCATTAAATTCCTTATTTTTTTCCTTCAAAATGATATATAATATATAAACATAAATTCTTCAAAAATGCTCCAAAATCACTAAAACATTGATTTTTAATAGTAGGCTATGGATTTTTCATACAAAAAAAGTTCAAATTGAAGAAATACTACTTGTGATTTTTCCATGAAAGGAACAAGAACAATACTAACACTAATTCACTAACAAAACACAAAACGTAGGTAACTAATAGCAATAAATAAATAGTAATAAAAAGTTCATAATGTAGAATAAGCAACTAATTAAATATTTACTCATACTATTTCACTTCGAAATTATTCGGTAACTCATTGAATTGTTCAAATTGATGTCCATTTTCCCTAACACAATTGACACAATTTCTTAATACGCCTTAATGCATTTAAAATTATGAAAGGCCGATTTTGTAAATTCTGGAAAACTGCCTCTGTTGTTGCACGAAGTTCTTCAATATTATTGTGCCTCTTACCGTATATTTTATTTTTCAAAAAAACCCCACAAAAAAAGTCCAACACTGACAAATCAGGTGACCTTACAGGCCACCTAATGGGTCCATTTGTTCCAATCCAATGGTCCTGGAAAGTTTCTTCTAAAAACGGCACAATCAACCCCGAATTGTGGGCAGGGGCACCGTCTTGTTGGAAGTAAATGGTATTAAGATAGGCGAGGGGAACATTCTCCATGAATTCTGGTATTACTTCTCCTAAAATTGCCAAGTACCTATTCGCGTTGAGAGCCCCTTCAGAAATGCGGTATTTTATTGATGTCCCCAATAAGAAACAGGCTACATTAAAACCAAATCGACCCTGTTGTTGTTGCTCAAAAATTAGGTGTTAGTTTTTATCATATCAGTGCCTTGTTTTTGCCTGTTAAATAAACCGGCACTGCTTATATGGGCTTCGTCTGACCATATGACTTTACTCGCAAAATTATTGTCCCTTCGAGTTTGATTCAAAAACCAATTACAGAAATTCACACCCCTCGCTGCATCACCAGGGTATAAATGCTGGACAATATTCACTTTGTACGGTTTCAATTTGTGTTTCTTTTTAAATCCTTTGTACCCGTGATCCGAGAACGCCAGTGTCATTTTCTAACTTCGTACAAGAAGTCTGAGGAGAGACACGGACGCTGGCTAAGACATTTATTTCATCCACTTCATTATTTTCCTTGTTATACGTCTTGGGTCGGGGTTTAGAATACGTACCATAATTTAGTAGAAATATCGTTGCTCGACTAGGTTGACGCCTCTCTGGATATCTAACGTTTTAAAAACAATATGTCATATAATGTATTATTGTAAATTACTAGTTTACCTGTTTAAATATAATTCTAATGTTTCGTCAACAGTTTCCTGGCATTGATTGAAACATTGTATGATATCATACTTTTCGTTGTTCTGAAAAAATCTTTCAGCCGTTATAAAATTTCACAAATTAACAAAATCGCCAAACACAAACACAATAAAACGCATCAAAATTTATCATCATGACAGCAGATGTGTTGATTTCTCCACAGTCACTTGATAAAACAATGCTCCAAAATTCAACAACAGCGTTTGTAGCATCCATGACTTACTATATAAATAAATCACAAATAATAATCCCTGCAGTAAAACTTTGAAATCCATGGCACTCTATTAAAATTCAATGTTTTAGTAATTTTGGAGCATTTTTTAAAACTTCATGTTTATATATTATATATCATTTCGAAGGAAAAAAAATATGCAATTTAATGAGATAATAAAATAAAGGGTGTTGCATTAAAAAAATCATAAGTTTGAGTCTTATCTCCACAACGATACCCCGAAAAAAAAATTGAGTGCGCCCCTGGATTCTACGTAAAATTCTATATGGGACAAGTTTTCAATTTGACATTATCGCTGAGAAACCTCTTAGATATGGAGGGGATCCAAAAAGTGTGGATTTTCAAAAACACCTTGTAATTTATAAACGAAAGAAGTTATGCAAAATCCGTTCAGGCCATCTTAAGTTTCACAAAAAAGTGGCACAGGACCGCGGAAACCGCAAGGTTCTATCTTCAACAACAACCGAGATATCTGGCTGTCTCAACCAAAATGGGATGCACTGTACGTAAGTTGTACATAGTGTATGTATATCAATATCTGAGTTTGCAAAATGAAACGGCCATATCAAAGTGGATATCAAAAGCGCAACGAAAAGAAGAGAAAATCACTCAATTCAGTCCAGAGTTCTAAAAATTGAAATGCTTGGCTGACTGGGTCAAGTTCTAATACTGAAAGTGGCAGTGAAGTAGCTCATACAAGTAAGAAAAAATGTTTTCTTCCCAAAACGTAGGATTTCGCTAACGCTCATCCAATAACTGAGTTTACAACATCAAAATTTAGTTTAGTGTCAACATTATGTTTAACATGTATAACATTGAGCCAATATTTTTATATATAATTTCAAATATAACTCTAATGAAGCTGTAGCTATCAACTGGTTTTTATACGCAAAACACATTAATTGATATATGACTCTCGTTCATTTAATTGGCTAAACAATGCAGGGTGTCCACAAACTCTTTTCACAAAAGATAACTGCAGATTCTAGAGCTGATTTTATGTCGATTTAAATTACCTTAATACAAAAATGCTTCCTGAAAGAGCTGCAGCTCTTGGAAGATGGCGCACTAACATCGGTTTAATTCTAATATCTTCAAAATGGTTTCCCTTTAAATGATAGCGTTCTGTACATTTATTTAGTGGAATATGCCCAATCGTATGGCGTGAATATGATTTTTTAGTTGTACTAATAAGCGGCTTGTGTGGGCGGGGCATTGGACATTGTTATTCATAAGTTTTTTGTTTTTCAAAATTTTCGCAATTATAAGATAAAATTTAAAAATTTCGATTTCTTCATAAAAGAATGATACTCTTGTCTGAATTCGCTACGACGCACCGTTTTCCGAAATAAATCGATTTGAACTTTTCATGTGTTAATCATATTTTTATAAAATTAACTAAAGAATTCGTTTACAATTAAGAAAGATGGCTATGAAAAATAAACAAAATAACAATTGCGTGAATGTGGAAACTTTGAAGTGGAAGTTCACCATTATACTAAAAATAATATAGAGCAAACAGTGATAAATATTGATAAAAAAGTTAAATTAGGTGATATTTTTCCAAGAACTGTTGAAGATAGTGAGTTAAAGCGAAAACTAATAAAAGAAGGTCCCTACCAGCCTGATGGGCGTTTTCCAAAAGACAAAGATCAACAGAATAGATGTTTTTTAAACAGTTTTTACACAACAAAGGATGGTCTAAAGTTGAAAAGAAACTGGTTGTGCTACGCTAAAACCAACGACTGTGTCTACTGCCTTCCTTGCTGGTTATTTCCTCAGCATTCTAATGATCTTGTAAGTGGGAATTAGAGATTCTCATTAACTGGAAGGGGACTGGAAGCACATATCTGAACGCATAGCAAGCCACGAAGGATCAGGAGATCATGCCCGATCCTGCATTGTTTACGATGAATGGTTTAAAAACAGAACAGTTGAAGATAGCATTGGCAGTCAATACGAAGAAGATTTTGGCGAAAAGTGATCGAAAGAATTTTGGACGTCACTCTTACACTTGCAACATGTAACTTAGCTTTTCGAGGACCCTGTGAAAAGTCGCTACAGAGTATTTCAGTATGAAGGTTCAAAATGAACTGATTCAATTGTTGACCTCCCATGTTCAAAAAGATATTATACGTGAACTACAAAGTGCGTCATTTTTCTCTGTAAATTTTGACACCACCCAAGGTGTTTCAAAGATCGACCAGTTGAGTGAAGTTTATCGATATGTTAAAATTGAAAATGATGAGTTTGGAAAGCCGAGGGAGTTAAAGATTTGTGAAACATTCTCTTCTTTTATAGAAGTGAAAGACCAGACATCAAAAGGGCTAGCCGATGAAATACTTTGGAATCAAAGCGCTTGAATCTTAGCAAATGTCGAGGCCAAGGGTACGACGGGGCTTCTGTTGTGAGTGAGGCTTACAGCGGCGTGCAACAACAAAGAAAAAGCTCCGCATGCTTTCTTTGTTCACTGTGCAGCACACAACTTAAATCTTGTACTGAAAGACGCTGTTGAAGAGATGTTTGCCAGTTTTTTGAGACAGCTTAAGGTGTTAAAATCGTCATACCAGAGCGAAAATGAAATTGAAGCCTCGTAACCCTACACGTTGGACTGGGAGGTTTGATGCCGTCAATGCCTTAAAAAAAGATTCTGTGAAGTTTTGAAGTTTCTTTCGAATCTAGCTCTTACTAGTAAAAATAAGAAGGAACGAGATGAAGCCCTACAGTTGAAGAAGAAACTTGAATCTTTCAAATTCGTTCTTTTGATGCTAGTCAAAAACAAAATCTTTGAAACTATCAACATAGTTTCCAAAACGTTACAGTGGAAGGCAGCAGACCTCCTTGCAGCTTACAAACTATTGGAAGGACAGTGAAGAAGTTTAAGGAAATGAGGGGTCTGTTCGAAGAGGCTGAAGAAATTTGCCAGCAATGGGGTATAAAACGAGGATTCATACCAAAGCGAATGGCTAACACAAAAAAACATTTAGCGCACTATGCGAGGGTGAAAGGCCGCAAGATCCGAAGTCTTGTTTTAAAGTGTCAGTATTTTACCCAACGATAGACACATTGTGTGGGCAACTGGACGCAAGCTTTCAAGGAATTAAATCTGTTTCGGACACCTATAAAATTGTTCAGCCTGAATTCATTTTGAAATCAACGGATGAAGATCTTCAAAATGAAACTATGAAATTTATGAAAAGGTTCCCTGATGACATTTATGCAGCATTTCCTTCTCAGCGCTGTGAAAACTGCATTCAAAGAAGACCTCAAGAAAATTAATATTATCAAAGAACTGGTAAATATGTTGATTATTCACTACAACATTTTGGCTTCAACTTACCCTGACGTATGCACTGCTTGCGTAATGTACCTTACTGTTCCTGTCACCGTCGCCAAGACAGAGCGGTCTTTTTCTAAACTTAAACTAATCAAAATCATATGAAATTGACAATAATCCATTGGATGTCAGAAGACAAGAATTTTAGTTATTGAAGATAACACTGTGATGTAAATAAAAATCTATCACATTTTAACGTGTGTGATCAAATAAATGTAAAAATTAAATGTAAGTACGAAAGTACGTTTTGAATAATTGTATGGTTATTTTTTTAACACTAGAAAAATTCCAATCTTTTTTTTTTGTTGCTATTTAATCAAGTTAAGTTATACACTTTGAGGTTGTTGTATAACGAGGTTGTTTATGTAACCAATTGAAATGAGATATTTAATGTCCATAATACACTAAAACACGTTTTGTGGGGTTAAATTTTACAAAGTTTTCCGAACCCCCCGTTTCCCTGGGGGGTATTCCACACACCCCAGACCCCCCGGTAGGGGGCCACTAAATGATTCTTGCCCCAAAGCCCCCGAACTTGTAGTTACGGCCCTGTTGTGAATATAAATTTCTTGATTAAATTTTGAGGACTCGTTGTATTACCCATATGCATCATTCATAAATTAATTACAATTTATTTTTAAAAGAATTTTATACTTTAGATTTTGAGCTGTAAATAAATTTGTGATTAATCACCACTGAATCATTTGTATGCGTTATAGGATGAATAATTTTCCATCAAATTTATAATTTGCAAGTCAGGATAAAGGAAATTACTTTATTGATTAACCTGGAAGCGCTTAAAGCTTATAATTTGGTAATCTATGTACACTTTCAGTGTCAGGGACGGTACAGCTTAGTAATATTACGGCAGTAAAAGCTGCAATACGTAAAATCGTGTTTTCGGGTAATTAGAGCTTGTATTATGTAACTTTGGATATTTTTGATATATAAATGATTTAAATTTGGGAGCAAAATTCGTCGATTTATTTTCTATCAGACTTGGCGATCTTAAACTGTTCGAGTTCTACCACTTACATTTATATTAATTGCTATACACCATATATCTACTAATTCATAGTTTTACATTTTAAACAAATAGGTTCAGTTGGATATAAAAAATAATGTAATAGTACTAACGCTACAATAAAAAAATTATTTCGGGTTGTAAACTTGTTAACAGTAAAGTTATGTAAAAGTATAGTAAATCGTAACCATTTGTAAAATTTATATTTAAATTTACCATGAAATTCTGAGTTTCTAATTAGCTATGCTTGGACTCTGGCCAGCGGTTCATAAAGTGAAATAGGCTAACTCTAATAGTAGCAACAGTCACGGCCAATTAACTTCGATAGAAAACCAACTAAAATCAACATTCTGATAGGGGCACACTGTATTATTTGCACAACTATTGGGTAGGAGCGCCTAAGAGTACGCATTCCCTAAGAGTATGCAGTGGAAATTTAACGTTGATCCAGTTGGTTTAGAACACACTGTTCAATGTCAGTTGACAGGTGATTGTGTGCAGGTGAAATTAGGTTAAGTTGTTTTCATCTCTCCGAATACACGCCGCAATTACGGTAAGTAATTAGATTTTCTAAGTATTTTTGTAACGTTTTGAGCGTACGAAGTAAGATATTGTGTTTACTACATGACTCCATTTTAAAGTTCTTCTATTCCATTAATTAGCATTGTCATTTTGCTATGCAACCACATATACATCCTATTCAGGAAGGTTTCTGACAAAGGTTATTTAAAACAAAATAGAGAAATCGGACTGTGTACCAAAGAGTACGCACTCAAAGAATACGCAGCGTACTCTTTGCTACCTGCGTACTCTTAGGATACCTTTTGCCAAAATTATAAATTTTATTGTTATTTTCAGCTCTATGAGCAACAAAATGAGCAACAAATATAAACGAAAAACCGACCAGAAGTTATTAGTCCGGGAACGAATTGAAATAGGAGAAAGTAAGCGTGGTGTGGCGAAATCGTTGTGAGTAAACGAATGCAGCCTAAGAAAAAGATTAAAATCAACCGTTATTCCTACATCTTTAGGAAGCTTCAAACCCGTATTTAATTATCAAAATGAACTTGAGTTCGCTGATCATATTAGAGATTTAGAAAGACGATTTTATGGACTACGAATGAAAGACGTGAGGGCTTTAGCATTTCAGTTTGCCGAACTGAATGGTATAGCTCATAGTTTCAACATGGAAAAGAAGGTTGAAGGCATACACTGGACAAGATGTTTTGCTTCTCGAAACAGATTATCGCTAAGGGCTCCGGAAAAATGTAGTTTGGCACGGGATATTGGGTTCAATAAGGTACAGTGCGATAGATTTTTTTTACGAAAAGAATGTTACGCAAAGACCAAATGTGAACAACATCGTATTTTTAACATGGGCGAAACGGGGCTTTCCACTGTACCTAATCGCATGCAAAGGATTCTTGCACCTAGGGGCAAAAGATTTGTATCGAAAGTAGTGTCTGTGGAGAGGGGACAATTGGTCACGGGAGTATGCTGCATAGGGGCGACAGGTATTTGGGCACCACCAGCACTAATTTTTCCTAGAAAAAGGATGACGGAAGAACTGTTCTCTGGTGCACCTCTTAGAACATTAAAAATTATCTCAGAATCAGGATATATGAACACATATTTGTTCGTAAAATGGCCTCGCCATTTCCAATTTCATGTAAAATCATCGGAAAATGACCCAGCAATTCTTATTCTATATAATCACGTTTCGCACTGCTCACTTGAAGCTGTCATTTTCTGTAGAAAAAATTACATTATGATGTTATCTTTACCCCCTCACGAAAGCCACAAATTGCAGCCTTTAGACAAAGGGTTCTTTGCTCCATTAAAAGCTGCATTCCATTAGGAAGCTGACAAATGGATGGTGACACATTCGGGCAGGCCAATCACTCTTCTTTATTATATTCTGCATATTCTAAGGTGGCCACAATTCAAATTTGCGACAAGTCTTTTGCACCTACTGGATTATGTCCATATAACCCAGACGTGTTTGATGACGCTGATTTCGTACCATAGACCGAATCAACACGAAGCGACAGATAGTGACGATAATGACATTCCTGTCGCAGAGCTTGTTAAACTAACTAGTAGAGTGGAATCGACTTCAGTCAGTAACGACGATCATTGAAAGCCACACCAGAATTCAACCTTACCATCGACAAGTAGGCTTAACGACCATATACAAAAGGGTATTCTTACTCCTGGTGTCAGTGACGAAGATCAACAGAACCATCCGCAAGGAAACAGAAACAACAACACCGAGATCTAACACCTGATGTATGTGATAACAATCGGGCAGGATCATCAAATTATTATCAACCCCGAAGCCCGAGATCACAAACACCAATGACGCCTGTAACGGATAACCATCCACATAGAAGAACCAAAACCGATGATCAAGAAGCAGATATGACTGGTAAGAATAAACAAAAAGAAGCAACCAAAACCAGCAAAGCAGATGACGATCGAATCAGGGCATCTGAAATATTAACGTCTACGCCATATAAGCGTAATTTAGAAGAAAGATGGTGGAAAGACTGATAAAACTGGTCCTAAGAGAAATTTTTCATTACAATCCAAGATAGCATCTCTAAAAAAACGGAAAACCAAACAACCTTGCACAAAAGATGAAGTTAGTTGCCCAGAATGCGGTGAAAACTATAGCGCATCCCATGACCTAGGTGACTGCATAAAGTGCGTTCATTTCGAAATTTGGTGGCATGAGGAATGTTCCAATTACTTGGGAAAAGGAACCTTTATTCGTGACCAATGTCAAGAAAAATAATTATATGTATATTTTTTATTTTTATCATGTTTTTGAAAACTTCTCGTTATGTTTATCAATGCGTACTCTTAAGATCACCACTGCGTACTCTTAGACCCACGTGACTCTAAGAGTACGCATTTCCAATTTCATACTTGAAACTGAATATCTTTTTCTGTATTTTTCAGAATTACTTTATACCAATTATTAGTATAGATATAACTGTACGTTATACAGCACAAATAAAGTTATTTTGTTCACAATTAATTTTTGTATGGGGATTCACAGGTTAAGTGCGCACTGTTGGGAGCCCTTCCCTATAGTTTCCCCTTGCCCTAAATACTTTCTAACTCCGGTAATACATTTTCCGCACGCTGAATTTGCAATACATTGCGAAACTATTGTACCGTTTGCAAATAGAGTCAAATTTTCACAAACCAACAATAAGTTCAACAACCTAAGGTCTATAGATCACGATTTACACGATCGATAGGAGAAATGATTTTAAAAACCTTGTCCTGTGCTCACAAAGACATATCCTTAATAATTTTTGTTGCGATTGCCAAGGAAATGAAGTGGCCTGTTCTAATATGGGGCCGAGACCATTTAACTGAACGATTGGAAAGGGAACTGCACACAAGGCTTGAAAATGTACTTGAATCTTCTGAAATTTCAATTACGAAGAAAATATTAAATATCCTGCTTTCTGTGTACATGAACCAAAAATATCTTCATCGGCCGCTATACCAAATTAAGATGAAAATGAGAGATTTTATCTAAGTTATCATAGATACGGAACTAGTGCAATGACTTTATGACAGCCATATATTTGCGTTTCTAAAATTTGAATACTTTTCTACGTCGTTGCCAATGAGAAACAATATTATATGTGTAGCCAACTTAAAATTGTCATTAAAACAGTACCAATACCAAGTTCAAATGTAACCCTAAAAAGTATATCTTATTCTCATTATTACAGTTCGTCAAGAATAGGAAAAAGTGTGAGATACTCTAGCTATGACTAGAAGAATGAGTGAGTCAGCATTCCGAGGGAAGAAGATGCACTTTATGCGCGGCCAAATTGAACTGTGTGTACAATCACATTGAAAAGTACACATCCCGATATAATATTACGTTGGGATTTCTACATTTATTTAGAAAGAAGTATAAAGAATGTAATTTAATAAAACACACAGATAAGATTTTATTAACTTATAGTTACAAATTATTTGAAATAATGGCAGCAATACCTTGAAGATAATTTTACATTAAAGATAATAATTGCTTAATGAGGTTATTATAATATTATTAAGTACAAGTACCTAGGTCTATTAGTATAACCGAAGCATGTAATACCAAGTAAATCCTATTCTACACATTAGGTTAATACGCGTCAAACAAATATAGTATAAATCCAAACATTATATAAAACTTCTTTAAAGAGGTTCAATACCTGATAGGTCACTATATGAATGCGAAATGTTTGCTTCAAAATCACTTTCACTATCTCTTGTAAATGTATTATGAACTCGTCTATTACTAAATCTAATGCTGGCTCCTTTTCCATGAAAAAAAATTCAAAGCCTTTGGCGTGTTCACAACCTTTTTTTCCACTCATGTTCAGAAAATGTGTTGAAGAATTCGTCACAAAACCGTTTAATAGTTTTTAATATAAATTCTACGTTTTTTTTTTGGAGCAACATATTGTTTTAAGGATGCCCACATTAATTCAATAGGGTTTAAGTCGAGATGATATGAGCCTTAGAACTGTATGTCCATTCGCAGCCATTATTCTGTTGATCTCGTATATTTTGTACTGCGGTTTATAACTTTTATTGCACTGTGCAAGTCTATTTTTAACATATCATCTGTAAATGGTGTATTTCGAGCTATTCACCACTCCCTCTCATCTTTTCGAGAACCATAGTAGGACATTTTTCAACTTGTAGATTATGGTACGTGGCATTAACTATAACTAACACACTTTTTGGTGGTAAATTAGGGATAAGCATTTCCTGAAGACATTTTTATAATTAGTGTAGTTCATTTCATTCTGATAACCACCCGACTTTGTGTTTGACCTAAATTTTATGTATGAATTTGGTATAAAACCGTTTTTGCCACTTGCATTCAGCATAATTAGCCTTTGAAGTTTTAAAATCGGCGCATGAAAACCTTCATTAGTATTGTCATTCCAAATTTAGACATGCGTGTGAGACGAATGGATATACGTTTTGTCCATATAAATTATAGGTCTTACTTCTTCCCGGAATTGATTTATGCTCCTTAAGTTGTTCTCAGTTGTTGAATATCCGGTTTGTCCGTAAGCAATTTTCTGTTATTTTTTGTTTTCCTCCAGCGAAATCCCATAGCGTGCAGTATTTTTCTTAAGGTTTCATATGAGCCATTATAGCCAATCTCGTCTACAAATTTAAGGTGAATACGCCGCAAAGTTGGAACTTTTTTTTCCACTGTGTAATAATTGATTATAAGGCGTCGAAGTAGTTGTTTGTCAGTCATCCGCACTTGATTTAGGCGCGGAGTTTATTCTTTTTTTTTGTTATGCGTTGAAAACCACGATTCGCCATCCTCTATACAGGGTGGGTGTCTACTGCGTGGACCAAGGATTTCTGATTAACTATTAGAGATATCAAAACCAAATTTGCTGTGGTAATACACGATCATTGGACCTACATTCTAAACATATCTAGGTATATACAGGGTGATTGACAAAAATATTCCAACCCAAACCTGTGCTTTTTGAATGGAACACCCTGTATATTTTTGCATTTTTGGATTCACTGTTACATTTAGAATAAAAGTATAGAAATTTGTATCTATATCACTTACCATTCTACAGATATCGTCACTTTAGTACCAAAATAGAGTTAACTTTGGAATCACGATGCGAGCGTTGTCACCACGATTTTGTAAATATATTTATACTACCGACTATTAATAATAGTCTACTAACAAACACCCTGTATATTTCTTCACATTTCGATTCCCCGTGAAAAGTAGATACTAATTGATAATAGGTTTCATAGCCATAAGACGGACCCTTCTTGAGATATTGACGCTTTTACGTAAAAATATTCAAATACACAAATTTACTATGACAATAGAACTCAACAAAACAAATCAGGTAGGCTAGCCGCTCGTAATAAAGAGGAAAAATTGCATCTATTGTTTTGACGTTTGTATAATCATTAAAATATTGTTCCATTAGTTTGTTGTGTTTGTTGGATTGTCGTTTTGTCAAGTTTTGTATAAAATGAATTTTTCCAAAGAAGAAATGGTCGATATGATCTTTATTTACGGCGAAGCTCAAAGAAATGCTTTGCTGGCTACCCGTTTGTACTGTGAACGATACCCAGAGAGAAGAGGGCCGCGAAAAAGAATCGTTTATGAATGTAGTTGAGAGATTTATAAATTCTGGAAGTGTGTGTTATCCCAAGCGCGCAAAAACAAGCCCAAATGAAGAAATTGAGTTTCAAGTTGTGGCATCTCTTATAGAAAATCCGCAAATTAGTACCAGACACGTAGACCTAAATAGAAATACAGTTCGCAGCTTTATTAAAAAAAACAAATTGCATCCTTATCATACGAGCAAGATCAAGTGAAATAGATTTTCAAAATCGTGAATCTTTCTGCCAATGGGTAACTACTAAAGTCATTGAAGAACCCAATTTTGTTAATAACATTTTATTTACGGATGATGCCACTTTTTACAATAATGGCAATATTAATACACATAACTATCATCACTATTCAGATACTAATCCACACATCTTAAGAGTTGTTGCTCACCAGCATCGATGGTCAGTTAATGTGTGGGGTGGTATAATCAATTTTAATATGGTTGGTCCTTTTTTTTTGATGTGAGTCTTACTGGAGAAAGACATTTACAGTTTTTGGAAAATGATTTACCCGAGCTTTTGGAAAATATCGAGGTAGATAATATTCGTACGATGTGGTTTCAACTGGCTGGCGCCCCTCCACACTATGCAATCAACGTTAGGCAATATCTCGATAGAAACTATCCGATGAGGTGGATAGGACGAGGTGGTGTGCAAAACTAGCCAGCCAGATCACCGGATCTTACGCCCTTTGGTTTCTTCCTTAGGGGCTACGTTAAAGTTTACCAACATCCTCCCACCGCAAGCGAAGATATGAAAAATAGAATTAGAGCTGCGTTTCAATCCATTTCGCCTCTAATGTTGTTGCGAGTGAATTTTTCGTGTTTAGCTAGGCGTAGTCAGAATTTTGAACATTTATTTGAATTTATGTTTCTATTCGTTTAAGTTTACTTGTTCAACTTATTTTTAGATGTAGAGAATTATTTTATTGTTTAGTTGTTAGTTAAGTTTTTCCATCAGTTAAAGAACTTATTTGCCATTCGTATTTTCTTATTTGCTCTGGATTTGGTTTTATTTGTTCTTCTGTATGTCAATATTTTCAAATAAAGCGTCAATATCTCAAGAAGACTCTGTCTTATGGCCATGAAACCTATTATCAATTAAAAATTATTATTAATTTTATTAAATACATAAATAAAAAGTTTACCTCGAGTAGGATTTGAACCTACGACCTGTACTTTGCTCAGTTAGTATCTACTTTTCACGGAGAATGAAAATGTGAAAAAATATACAGGGTGTTGCATTTGAAAAAATTGAGAGAAGTTACATTTCGGGTAACTTAATCATTCTGTATTGTTTTATGTTTTCGAAAAATTTCCCAGTTTGTTTGTTAGTAGACTATCACTAATAGTCGGTGGTATAAACATATTTCAAAATCGTGGTGACAACGCTCGCATCGTGGTTCCTCTCTATTTTGGTACTAACGTGATATGCAGAACGGTTAGTGATACATATACAAATTTCTATACTTTTATTCTAAATGTAACAGTGAATCCAGCCTGTGTATACCTAAATATTTTTAGAATGTAGGTCCAATGATCGTATATTAATTACCACACCAAAATTGGTTTTGTTATCTCTAATAGTTAAGGAAGAAATCTTCCGTCCACGCAGTAGACACCCACCCTATATATTTCATTTCTCGTACTTAAACTTATACCAGTTGCTATGACGGCACGCTCCTGAACGTTTTTAAAATCTTTTATAGGTTTATTCTCGTTCGCTTCTCGTTGCATAAAATGAACAACGTTGGCTACGACTTCCCTAGTTTGTCTCGATTAAACTTTACGATTTAGTTTGGATTTAAATTCCATTCTGAAACACTACACCTAATACACTACTTTCACTGACTGTACACTTGATATTCACCTTGCAAATGTCTCGATATGACTTAACGCCAGGCTATTTACTGCGTAATTCGTGAATGGTCCGATATCGGTGTTTTCAAACTTGTTCCTACTCTCGACAAGCTGTACTCAACAAAATTTTCATTGGTAAATTCATCATTACGCGTTAGTTAAAGAATACAAATTTATAATTCAATGGACGGCCATGTGTTCGTTTGACACACATGTGAAGGTACCTAGGCGACGATCCAGGTGGTCGGTAGTATTTTGGACTAAGACGATCATTCGTCCCGTATTATACGGGACAGCCCCTTTTCTGTAATTATTTCAATAAATTACATAAACGTTACGTATTTTCTGTCTAGCACTTTTGTCGACTTAATAAATAGCGCGCGATTCCGCATATGACGCAGTGTTACTATCTAGCGCGACGACGGTGTCTTGTACGTGTGGAAAATAAATATACCGGTGCGTGTAAATAAATGTACTGTAAATAGTTCGTTTGTTAAGGTTAAGTGTTAATAAATACCTGTTTTTAAATAAATAATCATTATAGTATAGTGTGGTAGACTGCTTGTCTACTGACATCGAAGCCATTATTGTAAAAATCTAATTCTATTTCTACATTTATACTCGGCCATCGGTCATCGTATTTTTGTGGTATCTGTAGATTCCATGAACCTGTAATAAGACAAATACATTAAATACACCAATACCTTTATTTTGTTGTTTCCGCAGATGATCTTCGGCTTTTATACATCAGGTCATCTCAGTGTCGTTGTCCTCCTGTTTCGTGGTTGGGTCGGCCGCTTGAATTATTGCGATGTTGTGTGCTCCCTCTTGAAAGGAGTTTATCCTTTGATTTGTTTCGTTGCTAGGAGGGCGTTCACGGTCTGCATAATGAGCGCGAAGCCTTCATCTTCTAGTTCCTCAGGTGTCTGTTTCTCGTGTCGTGCTGCCATCTGCGCGTAACTTATTCCTGTCTCGGTCATTATTGCCGGCTTTTCAACGTTTGTTGGTCTGGGGGTGATCACCTTATTGATGTTCTTTGGTTGGGCGGGGAATCCTACGTAGTTGGCCGTGTACAACCCGGTGCACTTGCATCACTTTGGTTCTCCCGTGGCCTTCGTGCATTCCTTGGTGTGATGCGCCCTCGCGAACTTTACACATCTGGGTGGGGCTTTTGCATCCGTTGGTTGTGTGCCGGAACCATTGACATTGGAAGCATTGCCCAATACCATTTTTCTTGTGGGGCGACTCCACTCGCACCCTCAAGTATCCTATCGTCGTGATGTTGAATATCTCCTTGGCCCTTTCACTCCTCCGGAGGTGGACCAGTGCCATGACGGATTTCCTGTATTCGCGTCCGGCGAACATCCGGCTAACAGTCCATGGATTTGAGTTCGTGTTAACTGTCTCTAACATCTCGTCGTCTTGCGGGATGCCTTTTTTATAACTACCTTAAGTGGTTTAGCCTCTTCTAATAGGTAAACGTTGAACTGCACGCCGATGTTGTACAGTACAGTTGTTGCCGACCTGTATTCGTCAGCGGTGCTGAAGAGTAGTCTGATTCCGTCCTTGGTGTTATGCCGACTGAAGATAGCTTAGTCATCGTCGTTGTGTAATCCTCCTGTCGGTGTAGGATTAATGTCGGAATTCGTTCTTTTGGAACGGGCATTTCTGGACTTTGCGCTTCGGCGTCCATTCGATGTCTCTTGACTCCGCCTTTCTTTATGACGGTTTCAAGTCCCTCTTCTTTGGAGAGGGTGTCTTCGTTGCATACTATTTGGGAGGTTGCTGTGCTTATTTCCGTCTTATTGTGGGTTTCTTAAGTGTTTCGTGGGTTTCTCTCTTTAGCTTGTGTTTTCTTGGTTGATTCTCCTGTCTGTTTGGTCTTCTGCTTCCGCTTCTGTTTCTTAGGTTGCGGTGATCTTTATGCGTCGTCAATTAGGGTTCTCTTTGAAGTTTCTATTGTTGCTTGTAGCTCCATGATTTTATCCCTTTGTTGGTCGATGGTTTTACTTGGTTCGTGGTTGGGAATTATCTGTTGGGCATGTTCTTGGACTTCTTTACTTCACTGGATGATCTTTTATAGTCCCCAGTTTCCCTAAATCGCGCTGCTGCACTACTTACGCTTGATAGTTGTACTCCAAGAAGTTTAGCTATATACCTCATGCTACAGCCATCTTCCAACAATGTAATCCATTGCACGGTTTCTTCATACGTCAAATGTAAGGACGTACGTTGTTGTACATTCATAATGACAATTTCACCAAAAATTGAACTGATAAAATTAATAATAATATAATTAATTTGATGTTGCACTACTATGTTCTGCAGTTATCTGACAGCAGGTTGTAAAGCGATTGTTTTTTTTTCATTTTGTTTAGATATCACCATGACAACGTCAAACAAGTTCATTTTACCCATTTAATAAATAACTGTAAATTTACATTGTCATAATCATTCATAAATGGATAATATTTGGGTGTTGCGATAATTGTTGTGCGGAGTGTATTTAATTTTTTTTAATATTATAGCCGTAAGCATGTAAACATTTTACATGAATGAAGTTCATTGATTATAATACATACAGGGTGGCCCACCTATCTGGTCTCGGAATATAGCTCTTAAATCCATAGAGATTTATAAAAAATTCCAACGGTATGTTATTGCAGACTAAGAGAGCTACTTTTTAAAATTATTATTGTGTGTAACAGGGTGCTCCATAAATACGTGACAAAAATTTCGCCATTTTTTTTAAATGGAACACCCTGTATATGTTTTTATTTTTAGAAATCGTCTTTGGTAAACTTTACAACGATACCTCGTTTTTAGTCATCGGATGCAGCGTTGCCAAGTTATTCACGTTTTAGTAAAATTTACGGGAAAATCATATTGGTAAAAAGAATATCAGTGTTTTTTGTTTTTATAATCGGAACGACTAAAATTACCAGTCTAGTAGACAAAATGTTAACTAAAATTATAAGTATTAAGTTTATAAAAATAAAGGGTGTCCAGAACAGAATGTCCAAATACGTCATCGTGTGGCACTATGCATGGCACTTTTTTCTATGTCGCCCTGTTTATATATATATATATATATATATATATATATATATATATATATATATATATATATATATACACATACACGGGGTGGTCCAAATACCATGCCGCACTATTGCTATCTTTGTAACGGAAAGACTTGTGAGATCGGTTAAATTATAAAAAAGTTGTCATTTATGAAGCCTTTTAATATGCTGTTTACAGAGTTGCCAAATTGTGTGTACTTTTCGAGATATTAGGGAAAAGGTGAAAACGTGCAAAATTTTTACTTCGAAATCTGATCAAAAAGTTTTATACATAAACTTGTTAGCATTTTAATATCTACACAACAAGCGCATTACAAACTCTGAATTACGTTTGACGTTTGAAATATCAATGCCAATTATTATTATTTTTTAATACGGGCTTGGTTTCTTCAAATCAGCGAGGTAAAGATAATTTAATTTTAAATTCAAGTTGTATCACAACTATACATTTTTCGACGTTTCTCTGTCCAAAATTTTTGATCCAGTATTTTTTTTTGGTTTGGGGCCGTCTTGCATCACAAGTTTAGCTTTGTAGAAGCATCTTAAACCTTCGTTTTTCTGTGTCTAGAAGTGAAAAGAAGTAAATTTGACATTTGAAAGCGAATTACAATTCGTATTAACAATAGCTAAATACAACATACAGTTAACATAATAGATCCTAATGAATCCAGCGAAACATCCTGAAAAGGTCCTTAAAACTAATAACCAAAATATGTATTGGTTTGGCAATAAATAAACGTTGTAATTATTGCATTTATGTTACCAATAATTGGGATTTTTGAAACGATTAGGCAACCCACGAATCCGAATTTCCAAAAGATCGCTACTAACTGTTATTAATCTAAACGCGGCTTATATAATTGTGGTATAAACAACCTTTTTTGGATGTTTATTGGTTTAGATGTGACTATTCTACGGTTGTGTGCGCCGTTAAAAGCATTCCGCTTCGCATCGTGCTTTTAGACTAGTTGCACGTGCTTTAAAGGCTTGCTTCTACACTTGTATCATGATGTACTATTTCTACGGCGCGATCAAAAATACCCGACACAGCCGCTCTTGTGAAACTGGACGTTAGTAACCATTTGCCGCAACATATGTGATAGTGCGACCATACTAAATATAACCTCAAAATTGACGTTTGACGTTTAATGTTTATTTGCTTTTTGTTCTTTGAATAATTTTGAATAATTTGGGCACTCCTTAACATTAAACGTCAAATGCCAATTTGGAGTTTATATTTGGTATGGGCGCACTATCACTATGTTGCGGTAAATGGTAACTAACATCATATTTCATAAGAGCGGCTGTGTTAATGATTATTGATATCATTGTATTTCAGTGTTGCAATGAGAATTTTCTGCACCTTTTTTTAACACTTATATCGCGCTGTAGTTGGAAATATCTGCTGTCCTAATGCAGGTTTTAGGTTATCTTTTAATAGTACCTACTGTATACACAGATTTTTATAATGCTGCCAACCAATGAAATCAAAATGACTAGTATTTGAAGTTTGTAGAAAAAGTTATATTTAAACTTAATTTAAGCTCAAAAATAATATAAATTTCGCGTGCTATCGTTAATATTCGCTTCGCGTACCACAAGATAAATAAAATGCTGTAAACAAATATATGGATATAGATAAATTGTAATACATTTTCTGACCAACGCCTAGAACTTGCGGAAATATAATATTAATTAAAAAAAATGATACAACTTCCGCCAATGTTTATCTACATGATGATAAATTAAAAATAAATTGATTACGTATAGCATGACTAAAAATATATAAACGATGTTTTGGCGTCTACAGAGCTCTTGTTTATTAAAAATATACACGCACATTTATTTTCGCGTACTGAATGTTAATTGGCTATTTCAATTGTCTAATTTGCCTAAATGTATATTTCCGGTTGTACAGAACGTCTGATATTGCACTGCACATATGTACAAGGGTAATACAAAAAATGGAATAAAAGAAAAACTTTAATAACGATGCAATATAATATACATTAATAAATCTTTCAATATGATTATTAAAGTAAAAAATTATATTAAAGTTAGTGACTGTTCGTTATTTATTAAATAATGTAGAATAAATATGTGTTACACGGCTATGTTTCAATACAAACACCTAAAACGTTTTATAATGCATATTTTGGTATTACCACACTTGTTACCATATTTGTGTTTATTGAACACATTAGACCTTTTAGCCTTCTTCGTACATACTAATTCCACCGTAATGTGCGCTTATGACACACTTTGCAATTTACTTATGGAAAGTACTACAATATTTAAAATATTTTTCAGGAAATTTAGCGATTCCAATTCAAGTAGCTTTGTTAGTGCAAATCATATATAAATTGGTCTGCATTTTACTTAAAGATGTTATTATTCTTGTTCTCCGTTATGACAATTTTTAATAAACACTAAGATAATTTTATGTTCTATACGGCTTCACCTAAAAAAAATAATTGGTCACAATCAAAATAATTATACATTGCAATTTAACAATTCCAATTTATTTCACAAATGATTTTTAAATAACATAATTTAAGACATGTAAAATAAATATTGCATGCTTATGCTATTGATTACAATTTCATGACCTAATAAAGATGTTTCTTTTACACACCCGTGGCCTGAATATATTAAATTTAACTACACTAACACGAAATGATTTTTCAGAACTATGTCAGGAGAGAGTAACGGGGTTATTCCAACAACTGGGATTGAAAAGCTAAAATTGGAAAATAACTGTGAGGAGCAGCCACCTTCTCCCACACCTTCAACTCCTAAAACGCCAACCAGTGAGACACCGATGTCCTATGCAGATGCGTTTAAAGCATTTTCTAAATTTGGTGATATAAAATCGGATGGAAAACATCTTACGCTTTCTCAGAGTGATAAATGGATGAAACAAGCTAAAGTTATTGATGGTAAAAAAATTACGACAACAGATACTGGTATATATTTTAAAAAATTGAAAGCTTTAAAAGTTACATTTGATGATTACAACAAATTTCTTGATGATTTGGCTAAAAATAAAAAAATTGAAGTGGATGAAATCAAAACTAAATTAGCTGGATGTGGACCACCAGGATTTTCAGGAGTTACTGTAAGTTTCACTCAATATTTAACAATGTTTTAACAAACAATACATTTTAGCCTGGAAAAGCAGGTGCAACTGTTAACAGATTAACTGATACATCCAAATATACAGGATCTCACAAACAGAGATTTGATGATAGTGGAAAGGGAAAAGGTATTTCTGGCCGAAAAGATATTCCAGATTCGTCTGGATACGTAAGCGGTTATCAGAATAAAGACTCCTTTGGAAAGAAATAAGTTTCATGCGTTTACTCTTTCGAGACATAACTTCCAGTTTTACTTCAAAATTACTAAAGTGAGAATAAAATTGATGTATTTCAAAATCTGTATCCAGCAAAAAGATATATTTTTACATTACTTGACCATTTATCTGTATAATGCAATACATAATCAAATTTATTTGTGATGGTTTACTTTATAATTAAAAATTATTATTAATTATAAAACTTTATAATTAAGTTCTTCCAATAACTATTTTTATAATAATTTAAAAAAAATAATTGTAAGTTATACATGCAAGGTGAGTCACTATACATTCAACTTTGTTATTCAATAATGATTTGCTTATTGCAAATTTTTGAAACATTGATACTAATGGTGTTGAATGTATATGCTCAAGTAAATATTTAGATATATTTTACTAAAATGTTAGAAACTTATTTTTTCTGTGATTTTTAATGTTAGAAAGTTTGTTGTATAATTACATATGAATACTTATGTACTTTGTTTCCTTGTAAGCTAATGTGCAATATACTTCTTCTTACATTTTTTTAGCATCTTTTTTTGCGAAACGCAAAAATATTGTTACGCTGTAAGAAACATTTGTAGGTAGATGAAGATATTAAGATTATACATTTTATCTTGCATAATATAAACTCATTTTTAAGATAGCAGTAGTAAAAACTATTTAATTTTTTTTATAATTTTTACTTTTTTAAGAGGAAAGCATTTGTAATCGGTAAAAAATTGGAAATTGAACTGAGACCCGAAATATCCATTTTGAAATCCTCTGATCCACTTCTAATCTCTAACCATTTATGTCAAATTAGAATACAATGAATACAAGAGAATACCCGTTTAGTACTAACCCCGCAGATCTATCTCTAAATCAGAAAATTTTAAGAATTGTAACGTGTTAAATTACAGTTAAAACAATTACATATCTAGACTAGTGGGACTTTATAGAGATTTCGTTAAATACATTTTGTATATGTTCAAAGGTTTGGGATATTAATTTTTCGAAAGAATGAAATCGATTTGTGTTAAACCACTAGTAATTTTTATTACTGCGGATTAGGAGTTAATACCTAACCGGGTCTATTATCTTCCTGGACGCAAAATGTTTTCACTACACGCACGCGCGCGCGCGCACACAGACACACACACACACTCACACTCACACGCACGCGCCCGCGCCAGCGCCCACGCCCGCGCCCGCGCCCGCGCCCGCGCCCACACACACACACACACACACACACACACACACACACACACACAGACACACAGACACACACACACAACTCGCTCACTCGCTCACTCGCTCACTCGCTCACTGCCACTGCTCACCGCTCACTGCCACGCCACACGCACACACGCACACACGCCACACGACACACGACACACGCACACACGCACAACTCACACACGCACACACGCACACGCACACACGTCACACTAGCACACCTACACATACACATCACACACCATACACTATATACACACACATAACATACATATATATAATATATATATATATCACATATATATATATATATATATATATATATATATATATATATATATATATATATATATATATATATATATATATATATATATATATATATATATATATATATATATATATATATATATATATATATATATATATATATATATATATATATATATATATATATATATA
>JARFJB010002087.1:9500000-9555000 GCA_036346205.1 Vesta saturnalis | reverse complement strand
TGTATTAAATAAATTGGTCTTTTTTAGTAAAAATTATTTTACATTATCTATTTGATTTTATACTATCTATTTAATCATTTATTACATTGGAATGGGACTGCCCCTTCAAACATAAAATACGAGGCTAGCCGATCTCTTGTTATAACAGCCTAACGAGTAGCATTATTGTTATCTGTTCTGTTCACTGCAGTTATATTAGTATGGGTAGTTTCTTCTCTTCATTGGCCATTTATAGTATTTCCATAATTGTCTTCCTGGTCTACAAAATTTCTTGGACAATACAGCTCTTTTTCATTTGTAATTAAATAGTTATGTAGACAAACAGTTGCTTTGATTATTTTTACAGCCGGCTCCAAAGAAGTATTAATTGGCCTACGAAAAATATGCCATTTTGCCACACATATGCCAATATGCCAGAAGTATTTTCTATTACTCGTCTTCCTTTGCTTAACCTAAAGTTTTTTATTAATATTGTTTACCTACATTGCAATTTCACATCGATATTCAAAAATTCTCCTTGACTGAGGTAAAAATCGTCCTGGATAAGGTCTCATTACATTACAGCTAAGAGGTAACGCTTCATCTCCAACAACATAATATGGAAAATTATCTCCTCCATATTCAATTGGGGCGCTGGAGGAATATTTAATTCATTGTGCCTCAATCGCCTTTCTATTTCTTAACTTCTAAATATTCCGCATCGCTTTGGCGACCTCTAGCTCCAATATCCACCTAGACAAATTTATAATGATAGTCGCATACAGCCATACTATGGCTTCCTTTATAGTTAAAAAAATTGACCCAGAATTAGGAGGAGCCTAGGTTTTCCATTAATAATAAAATGTGTAAAAACTAAATTAACTTACTCACTCCAAAAACAACGTGTTATCCATCAATTGCTCCAATACAGTTGGGAATTTGCCATGAATTTCCAAATCCTGTACGAATTTCTTTCCACTTTTCTTTCACTAATTACACATGAAACAGTCGACTTGCCCACTCGAAATGCAAATGAAATGGACATACTGTCTTACCTGATGCTAAATATCTTAAATAAGGAAAGTTTTAATTTATAATACAAAATATTTATAGACAACGATAATTTACCTTAGTGTTAAGGCCAACCTTTCTCCGAAAGTGATAGATTCTCATACAACATCCTGTTTTGCAATATGATTATCAACTTTAGTTAGAAGTCTATCAAATTGATCAGCAGTCATTCTCAAGTAGTTTAGATATTGTGAGAAATTAGTCAAACGCATTTCCTGAATGAGGTTTTGGTAACCTCCTTGTTTAGCTCTTTTTAAGAAAATACCCATAGCCCACATTTGCTGTTTTACTTTATTTAATTAGCGTCGACGTATACTAGATAATTTGTAGATTAAACCAAAGTACAACTGGTAGTGTCTTCTCCTTATTATTTAGCTCCATTAATTTATGTAATTATAACAGATTTACCTAAGTGATGTATATTTTTTCAAAAATCGTTTTTTCACTGAAGGTTGACAACTTCACATTAGTAAAATACTGAAAATCTCGAAAAAGTTAAGAGAAAACGCAATAACTATTTCGCGTAATGAGAACACGTTCAAAATTGTGGAGGTCAAAAATACGGAAATCCGGTCACGGTTTTGCGGAATTCTGTACCATGAGAACTAGTCTTAAGACGTATTGGTAACTGTTCCACAAAAGTTGTGTCTTATGAACGCTGTCATTGATTAATGATGAAGCGGTAAACAAAGGAACATAGGATGAGCATAGGATCAGGATGGTGCCGATGTGTGACGTCATCATAGCTCATATAAATAGGTATTTTATAAATGGTTTAAATATCACTTTCAATGTCAAACAGCTAAAGCGCCGGTGGTGTAGTGGTAGGAGTCGTCTTCCACGCTGTTGGTGCGGGTTCGATTTTCGGCTCGTGCACTTCTTTTTCTCGTAAGTTACAGTAGTTTTGTTTATCTAATCTACTATTGTTAGGTTATTGCAGTTTTGTTTATCTAATCTAATTATGTTCGGTTACAGTAGTTTTCTTTATCTTATCTAATTATGTTAGGTTACAGTAGTTTTGGTTTTCTTATCTAAAATAGATGACGTCACACATCGGCATCATCACATCTTATATTCCTTTGTTTACCGTCTCCTGGTTTATGTAAGTGATGTGAGACACATCCTCCATGAACACTTGTAACTACAACAATATTTATTATTTAACCTCACTTGTGATCACATTGTGATTCAACATATACATGTTAAACTCTATTCTGTCCAAATGTGTTAGGTTTAAAGTACACAACTCTACAAATATGTCGGTTTTTATTCAAAAGTTGAATCCTTTATTAGGAGAAAACACATGGGAAAGTCAGGATGAGCATTACGATTTCCATCAAGAAATTGCTCGCTCATCATTTGCAGATATGCTACATGATACTGAACGAAACCAAAGATATTATAAAGCTATTAAATCAGCTATTCATAAAATGCATTCTGCAGGAAAAATTGCTAAGGTTTTAGATATAGGTACAGGAACAGGCATTTTGTCGATGATGGCTGCTAAATCTGGAGCCGATTCAATAATTGCATGTGAAGCATTTAGTCCAATTAGTGAATGTGCTAAGAAAATAGTTGCTCTAAACAATTATAGTGAGAAAATAAAAATTATAAATAAGCAAAGTGTGAAGTTGACTGTTGGTGCAAATTGTGATTTAGCAGAAAAGGCAAATATTTTGGTATCTGAAGTTTTTGATACTGAACTTATAGGGGAAGGTGCAATTATGACATTTAAACATGCATTATTAGAATTATTAGAGGATGATTGTATTGTTATTCCCAGTTCTGCCATAGTTTATGTACAAATTGTAGAAACTTCATGGGCACAAAATTGGAACGGTTTTAAAGATATTTATAGCAGTGAAGGAGAATTGTTAGTAAAAGCTCCAATAGATATAAAAAAATGTCCGGGTTCCACAGCAGTTCACGATATACAGTTAAGTCAGTTACCATTGGAATCCTTTAAAGAACTTTTTCTACCTCAGCAGGTGGCACGATTCGACTGGTATAAAAAAGATTCTTTTAGTTCTGATGGTGATTATACTGCAATTGAAATAAGTGCTAAATCTGATGGACTTGCTCAAGTTGTCTTTATGTGGTGGGAACTTATTATGGACACTGAAAATGAAAATATTCTTAGTTGTGCGCCATACTGGGTACATCCTTTAAAGAAATCAAACTTTAATTTAACAAGCTTTGATATTCCATGGCGAGATCATTGGATGCAGGCTGTGTATTATTTACCAAATTATAATTATGTAAAAAAAGGAGAAAAGCTGTCATTAGCTGCTTGTCATGACCAATTTTCATGGTGGTTTTATTTAGAGAAGGAGGATATTACAGACACCAGCAATTTAATTATGCCTCATTGTACATGTGGTTTACATACTATACATTCACGTACAAAAATTGGTTTAATTAATGATAATTTAAGAAATAAAAAGTACTTGTCAATTATTGAGAAGCTTGTAAATAAAGAGAGTGTTATTTTATTTATAAGTGATGGGTTTTATTTGGGATTAGCAGCCTCAAAATTAGGTGCAAAACAAATTTTTTATTTAAAAACAGATTACTTTTCAACTGCATTATTAGACAAGTTTATAAAGTGCAATAATCTTGATAATGTGGAAATAATTGAAGATTATAATCAGTTAAGAAATGAAAATGTTAATTTAATTATTGGTCACCCTCATTTTTTCACATCTATTTTACCTTGGGATGGATTATTTTTCATTTACACGATAGAAAAAATGAAAAGTTATTTGTCGGAAAATTGTGTGATCTCTCCAATATCAGTGTCTATTAAAGGATTGGTTGTTGAATTTAAGGATTTACAAAAAATTAGACTTCCTTTAAAAACTGTGGAAGGGTTTAATATGGAACCATTTGATGAGCTAATTATGGTAAAAATAGAATGTTTAAGTAATTATTACTTTTATAAATATTTTAGGATTCAAGTTTAAAATGTGATGATCAAGTTGAGGCACAGCCTTTATGGGAATATCCATGCGTTGCTAGAAGTTCTGTTAAAGAATATATAAAATTAAACTTGGAAACTTTATTGGATGTAGAATTTTTTAACAGCTCTGTAACTTTTGAGCTTGATGGGTAAGTTTAGAATTGCATATACAGTAATCCCTCGTTAACTATGGGGGTTACATTCCAATAGAATAGACGTGATTGGCGAAACCACGGTTGACGAGGGATCCATAGATGTACGTATTATGATGAAAAATGTGTTAGATTTATAGTAGAACGTATGTGTCTGTTTACAATGAAGAAAATTTCATGTACATACATAAATCTAACGTTTATTTTCACTTTCATTTTAGTTACTGAGAAAAATATATAATAACATAAACACATATAAGTAGTAGGTAAGTCATAAAGTCATACATAAATAATACATACAACAATAAAATACTTATCTTTTTTGGGTTTTTTTAATGGTGTATTTTAAATTATACAAAGTTTCGATAACACTTACAGTTATCTTCGTCAGTAGTAATATCTGTTAAAAATTGTTAAAGGTGTTGTAAACAATTTTGTCAAAATTGTTTGCAATGGTTCATATTATTGTTTTGAAGAATCTCGTGGACAATTGTTTTTGGTTTTTGGTAGTTGTCGGAAATTTTTCTGGTGCTTAAGGTGGGGTCGTATTGTATGCAGGACAAAACGTTGATATGTTCCTTGGTGGGTGTTCTACGCACTCTTACATGTGCTTGAATCGGCTGCACGTTGCCAGTTTCTGGTAATCGCCTGGCCATTCTTGGAAACTACTATCGAGAAAAATGTCTTCTTTGTGGAGACTGCATTGCATATTGTCGCGACGTAATTGCAGCATTTTTGAAGCATTGGAAATAAATGCGCAACATATGCGCTTCCGCGTTAGTAAATGGCATATTTTTCAAAAAAAAAATGGAAAAAAAGATACATACAAGACACAGAAACTCTGAGAAGTAAGTTGTGATACTTGTCAGATCAGTGATCTTTTCGATTTAGAAGTTACCATGGATATGTGATGTTTTCCCCGACAAGGTGAATTGTTCCGATTGCGGTATTCAAATTTTTAACATTTTCTCGAATAAACCGAGAACGGATGGAGTTATGGCGAGATGGTTTTCACTCAAATTTGGGTAATTTTAAGCCACGTAACGGTCTGTTAAATAAAGGGTGCCGCTCTATTTAGTTTTTACCAAAAAATCACAAAAACGTGTAATCGCTGCAGAAAACGCCATCTAGTTTATTTGTTTAAAACTAAACGCTCCAACCCTTCAAAAGACTGTAAATTGCTCTTTTAAGCGAGACAGAATATTCTAATATTTGCCTCCCCCTCCTTTATTATGAGATATACGGCAAAATGTCGCAAAGCAAAATGATGCGGTATCACCCAAGTTCTCAAATGATATTTTCAAAGTTATAGCAAGGAGTATATAATAAAGAAGAGGCGCAATCCTTCGATTTTAAGCGTAAGCAAGAAAGTTTCCGCGGCCGTTGGGATGTTTTCGTCGATCCCTCTACACATCAGGGAATCGAACTAACCTTAATCTAAGTAAAGAACCATTTACAGATAACATCAACGATTTCTTTCAGTTGTTACGCAGCATTGTTGTCAGCTGTACCTTTATTTTAAATTTTTAGACTCATAGTACCTGAACATTATTACTTGCGCCACTCCTTGCCCGCACATAAAACAAAAGTCGTATTGCAACAATGAATACCTGTACGTTTTCTTTTTTCCTTAGAATTGAAAATATTCATATTTATTTAAAAAATACATTTTTATTGAACGATTTTAATTAATGGTCAATTATGTACATGTGTACTTATAATGAAGTTGCAATAAAAGGGAAATTAAATCTTTTTTATTTTCAATATGTTTAAAAATTAATTCTGGCTGAAAAAAGTTAATTAGAATCTGATAAACCCGCGAATGAACCTGCTCGTACAAACATAACTACATGTTATCAGACGAATTTTCAAGTAGTTAACAATTATGCATAAACTGGTTTTTCTATATATGTTGTTGATTTTAAACACTTTCCTTGTGTATGCATTTGTATTAAATTACGTTTCACCTGAACTGTTTTAAATTAAACTTTTACGAAGGTTATAATTATATTTCGTATTGTCTTTATATATTTTGCTAATTTCTAAAATTAGTTTCATTTGTTTTAATAAATAGTGCAGCAATTATTTTTTATTTGTTATTTCTGTTTTTCATTAGTGGTGTGCTTGTACAAATTCATTTAGTAATTATAACGTGTAATTTCGTATTCCTGTGGAAAATATATTATTTATTATTATATAATCGTAATTTATATACATAAGTATTTTTATTAATTTTCCAGTAAGCAGGAAAATCACAATTATATTTTTAATACCTGCAATAAAGTAAACAAGAGGTGTTAATATGCACTTAAATTTTATTAATATGTCAAAATGTTTGATTAGTTAGCTGAATCACAAGTATTGCAGAAAGCATATTCGATAACATAGCAACAATGAGGCACCCAGCAGATAAACCAAATCTTGTTTTTCAACTACCTGCTAAAGCAAACTATTTTCCGTAACCACCCGTTTATGTTTATTACAGAAAATTCGATTAGGCAACCCAAAATACGCCTATTACACAAAATCCTATACCGTTGGACCTCTTCTTATTATATACTCCTTGGTTATAGCTCATCATCCAATTTTCCGGGATAGCATGAATTTGTTTCTTCGTAGCTGTTACGCCCCCTATAGGTTGAGTTACGAACTTCAAACTAATTTCTAGCCATTTCTCTTACTTGATTTACTTATAAGAATTTTTTTCCCAAACCTCTAGGCCTTACCATTGTCGAGATAAAGCCGCTGCGTATCCTTATCCGGACACCCGGTGTTGTTTACTTATTCAATGTATAGGATAAAATTAATGAACAAAAATTAGTTGTACGAATATACAACAAACAGGGCAAACGCTTTTATCTGAGGATTAGTATAAATTTGTATTATTACTTTTTTGTCTTGTTATACCTAGCCTATTAATAAAAGAAAACAGAACAGTTAGAACCTGAATACAAATTTTAGTTTTAACATTTTCCCATTTAGAATTTAAAATTTGTAAATTGTAATTTTTTATAATTTTCAGTTCTTCAAATTATAATGGAGTTGCACTATGGGTTGATTGGGATTTGGATGGCAGCCCTAAAAACGTAATTACTACTGGACCTACCATTTTACCTGAAATTGGCAAATGGATCCACTGGGATATGCATACCAGACAAGGAGTTCATTTTTTGAAAAATGAGGAGAAAGATTGTATTAAATCTCAACTCAATTATAATGTACAAAGTGGAAAAATAAATTTTGTATTTTCTTAAACATGTAACACTGGTACAATGTACAGATAAGTTAAATTTTGTTATGATGTTCAGTCAACATTCTTGCTTGATTAAATCATCCCGGGAAGCTAATTAAAAAAAAGAAAGCTGTTGGGTGAGTCACACTACATCAATTACATTAAATCTTAGAACTTCCAAAATTATGAAATAAACATTTTTGATAGCTGGCTATGGAACTTGTGCCTAACATTACAATTCAATTAGTATGTCACTATTATCATTGCATAAAAATAGACCTAGAAGGTTAAAACAATGTAAATTTTGGGTCCTCAATCTATAATATCCACATCTAAAAATTTACCACTCTAACCACAGAATTACTGTGCGACTTCGTTGGTTTTGCAACTTTCATAACGGTAAATAAGATGTGACAGTGTCAAATTTTTTACACATGTATTTTGTCAACAGCCATATTTTCAAAATAATGTGGAATACACAAATTCTCATCTGTATTTTAAACAAGTAAATCCTTCTTGTAGAAGATAACTATAAATTTGGGTGATGTTACTACTGGTATATACTAAAGCGATAGCTCACCTACTTATGGGGAAGGTTGTTACTTATTGTGTGTAATTGACATCCTTACTTTCATCATATTAAGGGTATTAAGGATATTTAGTTCTCACATAATCAAGTACATAAAGAAAAAGAATGTTTAAATAAAACACAAACTGTCAAACTATGTATTGAGGTGTAAAAGCTTGACCGAAAATTAGAATCGTTCGGAACTCAACAACAGATGGCGCCTACAATTTTTGTTCTTCTAGTATACAGGGTGTCCGGAAATGGCGTGTACAACGTTTAACCAGAGATTCCTTGGTCAAATATAAGGCGATTCGGGTAAACATACCTATATCCGAAGTTGGTTTGTTTCGCCGCTAGAGAGCGTCAAAGTTTTTAAAATAATTTAGTTTTTTCGAAATAATTTGTACTCGCTTCAATCGCAAAAAAAAGATGTATTTTCTTACCCCCTATAGATATGACTTTCATTTTTTTTTGTATTAATAGGTTATTTTACAAACTTTTTGTACTCCTCTCAAATGTTGGTCAGATGTACAGTTTCGTCGCAAAAAATAATTTACTCAACCTTACATTTAATCATTGTCTGCTTACTCGGAAGGAAAGTGGAAGAAAGTAAATACACAAATTACATGCTAATGTTTCAATAAAAATTTAAATTTTCAATAACAATTATGGATGTTTAACGCAATAAATTATTATGATAATTGTTCAAAATGTTCGCCGTTTTTTGAATGAATTAATTTAGCTTTTCAATACGAAAACTGTAAGTAACTACTTACAATTATTAGTAGTTAGTACTACTTTTAAACTTAATTTCGTCATTCGTGTCTTTTCTTCTTATGGTCAGTACACGTTTTTAGAGAGTTCTTTACAAATTTTCAATTTAGATAAAGAAAAGAAATGTTTTACAAATCAAGGCTGTAGCCAAAAAAAATTCGGGACGGTCCAGATTTTTAGTCGTGTAAATGAATGTTTTAAAAGTAAAATTTGATTAAAACAGTACTTATTTAAGTAAAAGCTAAATTAATTCATTCAGAAAAACACAGAACATTTTGAACAATTATCATAATAATTTATTGCGTTAAACCAAATTTTTAGTTGGGCAAACGGTTTAGCCAAAAAAATATTTTCTAAATTCCTACAAGTCTGAATCAGTAATAGTAACTTAAAACTAGTAATGTCTTTATTAAAAGTTAGCTATGATTTAGACAACCAATGGAAATAATGAACGATTAATTACTTACAGTTACAACAAATGTTCAAAATGGCCACCATTTTGTTGTTATCTTGCTGGCCATTTTACAGGAGCATCATTTACCTCTTCCTATCCATCAATTTGTATAAATCGTATTTAAATACTGTCATGATAAGGTCAAATTCTCTAGTAAAGCGCAAAGTGTTCCTTGCAAAAAATTTAAATAATTATTACCATTTAAGTTATTTGGTATAATAACTGGACCTATAAGGCATTCGTCAATGATTCCTGTCCACATATTAAATTTAAATTCATGTTGGTAATGAGTAACTTTTGTTGCATGGGGATTTTCATCAGAGTACACATGTTCATTATGTAAGTTAGTTACACCGGATCTTGTAAACGTAACTTCGTCGGTAAATATAATTCTACTATGGAAATTTGGAGTTTCTGATGTCTGATTTTCAATAAAATTGCAAAACGTTAAGCGGGATTCTGGATCAATAGGTAATAAGTCTTGAATTTTTTGAACATGGTATGGATGTATAAGTTGTTCTTTTAAAACCTCATTAACAACCGGTTTTTGGAACCGCTAATTCCAGCCCCAGGTGTCTAGTACTTACTTTTGGGTTTTCCTCAACTATGTCTAAAATTTGTTCCTCCATATCTACTGTTCTTGTAGTACACTGACATCCACAACCAAAAGTTCGTGATTTTAAACTACCATTCTCATGAAGACATCTAACAATGTTTTCAAAGATTTGGTGATGTGGCACTATACGGTTAAGAAACCTTTCCCTGTAAACTCGTAACACTCTCGCGACCGTTACATTCACAAAACCCATAAACTAACAACATATCTACTTGTTTCGCAGCCAGAGCCTCGATGGAAGTTGTGCGTCGCATTTTCCCTGGACACGTAATCTCCCGCTTCGGTGATGTGCAATGGCCCCCTCGCTCCCCTAATCTCACAGCTGCTGATTACTTTTTATGGAGATCCCTAAAAGCAAAAGTTTATGCCGATAAGCCTCGAAATCTGCAAGAGTTGAAAGAAGCAATCACAGCACAAATTAGGACAATTGACATCGACTTGTGTACGGGGGTGATGCGTAACTTTGAGGAACGACTACAGCAGTGCATTGCCGAAAACGTCATCTGCCTGACATTATTTTCAAAATATAATTTCACATTCTAGTTGTTAAATGGTTATATGTAAACTTCAAATTTTTTTAGTAAATTTTTTTTAGTTAAAAAACAGCGGAGTTATTGTTATTTCAAAAACGCCCCTCCATTATGCCCCACCCTGTATAATACACCCCTATCAAGTTTGTCTATCGTTTGCCGTTTTATCGACGAACTCCAAGTTCAATAAGTGAAGTCGGAGATTTCCAACTTAGCCTATTGCCGTTGAGTAAAAGCGACTTAATCTATATTTAACCGGCAGCGTTGCAGTTTACCGTGTTTTAAGATTTTGTTATAGAAACTTTCCGCGTATTTATGTAAATGTGGTACCGCCATGGGCAAGGAATCTTGAATACCTTGCATTATTGAAGAATTTCGACAGGCCTAGAAGATCTAAATTGTCACGTATGTGGATTTATCGAGAAATAGACGTGATTTATAAGAATAATAGAAAAGTATCGCGTGCTAATATTTGGTAGAAGTTAAAATACCAGATTATTACATGTTATTCACATAACGATATTTAAAACAATGTGTCCACTCAAGAAATTTGTATTGTGGGACGATTTATAAGCAAAAAAGGTGTCGCGTAATAGTGATGGAATTTAGACCAGGAAAATAATGGAAACTACGGGAGTGGCGAAAGGACGCTGGGTAACGTTTTTGTTTTGCTGTTATAACCTATTTGTATATTGTTACAGGTTAAATACTCACTAGAGCATCCAGCCGGTAAAGGGAATTTGTGCCACGGCATAGCTCTGTGGCGTGGGCGAGGTTCTTACTTAAAGATCGTAACAGGTAGTCGTAGCAACTCCGAGAATCGTCAAAATCGGTAGATAAAGTCAAAAAGGCGCCACCTGTTAAAATCATTTATAGCGGGAAAACGTCATGAACTGATGTTATATTGGTCTAACAGGAAACCAAAACGTTCTCTCAAAAATCTACTACTTCTACCAAGTCTACTCCAAAAATATTAACGCCAGGTTCACCTAAACTTCAATAAAATCTTAAGCTTTAAAGATAAACGCCGCAAATTGCGAAATAAAACCTAAAACTCACTAAATATTTCGATAAATCTACGTCAAAAATTATTAGCTCAACTAACCCAAGAATAACTGGAAATACGACAATTTAATTATTCAATTAAAACGAAAAATATACGTTGTCACAAACTAAACAAACGCGATCAAAAATCTATAAAATTCTAAAATTTATCAAACGTCGATAGCGGGATGTAATACCTAAATTCCAAAATAAGTTATCCAGTTGCCATAACAAAGAATTATATTCGCTTACCTGTTCGGGAAATCAGGCACTAGAATTTCTCCAATCGATATCGATACCTATAAAAATGCTTCAAAGATATCTCGCAACTTTTCGTGATACCCTCGTATGCACAAAAAAATACAATTAGCTGTTCGCCAGCAAACTTATACTACGTTATCTAAATGCATTACGTCAAACCATAATGAATCTCGTTCCTCAAAAATTTACCTTTAATTAAATACTTAAAAAAACTTAAATAACTTTCATCAAATGAAGTCCATCCCTAGCACTCCTAAATGTGAATCAAAAGGTTTCTATTCGCTTATTACTTTACGTCAAAATTGTAGCACAGAGGACGAATCACAATAGATTAATATCTATCAATAAAACAGTTGTAAACATTAACAATGGTCATATATTATGACATTTACATCTCAAATTTTGATACGGTTACCTAAAAAAACATTAAATTTCGCAATTTCAAAACAAGAAATCTAGAATAAAGCTAATAAAATTTCACTCGGCGCTTGCAATGCCCTTTAAGGTCAGTTACCATGTATTATAAACAAATACCTTTCATTAAATACAGCAAGAAATAATACAAAATATCGCTAATATAAACTTTCGGTATTTGCACAACGACAAAAAATCAGGATATAAACAATAAATTGTGAGGATGAATACACCTGTTTCCAAAATTGCCCGAAGGACCTATATACGATAGATTACACAGGCAAGCGTTTGCATCCTCCCACATAAACACAAAAATATAAAAAAAAACACTTTATTATTGTCACCAAAAATAAAATAAACGTTACCTTACATAACACCAACAACAAAGAGATGTTCTTCCTCCTCTGAACTACGACAATCGGTCGGACACCAGGTATTCTAAATAATTCGACAGGCTATTACGGTACCCTTTCCATGTGAAATTTCACAAACGACAAATCTTATTTACATTTACTCGAACTTAATTTACAACCAAAACTACTTTAACTAATTCTTCATTTGATTCAACGTAAATGCACAACTATTTACAATTTTTTTATATTAATTTCATCTTTATTAGGTTGAAGACAAAATTTAGGCCCTAACGATAATAAACTTTTGACTTCATTAGGAATTTCAACAGTAGTTAGGTTTTTTAACCAATTTTCATTAATTATGATTTTAAGTTTATTCTTATTTTGTAGATTATTAATTTTAGATAAATTTGAGGTTTTAATGGAATGAAATAATCTGTTATAGATAATAGATTGTTTTCTTTGGAATTCGTTTAATATGTGAATTGGAATGATATTAAGTATTTGATTTTCAATTTTTTGTTGATCGATTTGAAAACTGTTGATATTACTATGAGTTACTTTAATTTCTAAGTTTAGTATTTTAGTATTTAACCTTTTGTTTAAATTGTATGCTAGCTGTCCACTTCTTCCATCACGAGTTTGTATTAGGTCTTGAATTCTTTTTGTTCTGTCAGAAATATGTTTTGGTGTTAAAACATTTTTTCTACAATGAAGAAGAACCGAATAACAGTGTTCCCTTCCTCGATACTAAACTTATCAGAACTGAAAATAATACAATAATATTAGACTGGTATAACAAACCTTCCAGTTCTAATAGATATATCAATTATTTTTCACATCACACCGAGAAAATTAAACTGAACATAGTATTGATGTTAAAAAACAGAATTATTAAAATTTGCTATCCAACACTAAGGAACTACAACCTAAAAAAATTATACGACCTATTTATTAACAACTCTTATCCACCAAAAATTAAAAAAAAACTAATTTTCTCTACAACTAACATACCAACAAAAAAAGATAACAATATTGACAGTCATAATAACTCAAACAATCAAAACATTAATAAAATTTATAGATCATTTCCATACATTACAGAAATTACTCCCAAAATTATAAATATTTTAAAGCAAGAAGAAAATATTATAATAGCGCCCTACAGAAAAGATTGGTAATCTCTTTACAAAATTAAAAGATAAAATTCAAACTAAAGATAAAACTAATGTAGTTTACAAAATTGGTTGTAATAACTGTCATCTAAAATACATAGGCATGGCATCTAGAAACTTAAAGTATAGGCTAACCTCCCATCGTAGTGATATTAAAGTCAAAAAAGATGCATGCGCCCTTTCACAACACGCTAATGAAACAGGACACCTTCCTGACTTTAATAACATCAAAATTCTAGAAATTGAAACTAATTTGTTCAAAAGGTCCTTCTTAGAAATGGCTCATATTCATTGTGAACAAAATTCTATGAATAAAAGAACTGATATTCAAAACCTGAATGTAATTTATTCAAACATATTATATTTAGATAACCAACGTCAGTTAAATAAACAATTAAAACGGTCCACTTCCAACAACTCTATTTCTCTATCCATTTCGTTACCATGTATATACACAAACTGTCAATCACAAATTACATCACATTAAATATTAATGTTTCAATATTTTCAAAATTAATCTTTTTATTATCAATGTTTGCAAGTTTTTTAAATAGCAACCTCACATACTGTAAGTGATAGATTTTTGTACCTTATACAACTTACAATAATTTAATACCTATTGTAGAATTTTGACTGACGAAGGAATAAAGAATTCCGAAAGTAAAAAGAGTCTTATTTTTCTGCCCTAAACCTTTTGGCTGCATCCCCACTAATTTGTCTTTAGTATATATATATATATATATATATATATATATATATATATATATATATATATATATATATATATATGATGGTTATTTGTGTTTGCTTATTACTATGCTACATAACGATTAACCTCACGTTTTAGTCCTGAAGAAGATATGAAAATATACCGAAAGCTTGACCATAAATAAAGAGTTTGCGTTTTATTTGTATAGAGTTAAACCTACCAGAAAATACCAAGAACATAGAAAAATAATAAATTATGTACTTTCAGTATGTACTTACTTTTAACTATTTCCTTATTTATTATATAGAGGTTGTGGAAGGTTCCAAAAACAAACATAACTATAATCGTGTATCGTAATAGATCGACGGTAATAACAGGCTAAGTATGCAACTAACCTCTACTTCATCTAACTCGAGCCAGAGTTAACTAATACATACCACATCAAACTCGGAATTATGAAGGAAACTTCTTATTCAATAAGTTTATGTTTCTGACATATTTTTAAGTAAAATACAGACAATTCCCTTTTTGAAACCTGTGTACCATTAATTTTGGTCGAAGTTTAAAAAAAAATGGTTAAAAACTTCCACTAGGTCACATTCGGATTTTCGGCTTTACTGTTCACCCTTATGGGTACATAGATGTTAATCTTGTGCACCTGGCATTATTTATGTTATTTGATTTAAGACAATCTAACACCACAATTTACCCAACACTAATATCAGCAAGTAACGTCTAATTCAAAACAGATATAGAGTTAAGAAACGGAAAGTACTATTATGGCATATAAAACATATGTTTTATATGCCGTGGTACTATGCTATTGGGTTTCAACCATCCGCACGACACCTATCGTGACGAGAACAGCGGAGCATCATGATCTTTTGGTTTAAATGTCCATTAATATGTCAAAGAAACAGTCATAGACATTATATTTAATACATAGTTCCAAGAAAATTTCATGTTTTTAGTTTAAAACAATGAGATATTAAGTCCAGTGGCGTTAGATCTAGCGAGCGGAGAGGCCAAGCTATAAGTCCGTAAGTACCAATCCATTTGTTGTGAAAAAACTGATCTAGGTACTCCGCAACAATGCCTGCATTACGAGGTGGAGCACCGTCTTGTTTCCAGATTATTGTATTTCGTTCTCCCAATGGAATGTCTTCCATAAGTTCACCTAATTCGTTTTCAAGGAAGTGTAAATACCTGTGTCCAGTCAATGTGCTCTCGTAAAAGTATGGCCAATTAAATAACCATTGAATAACTCACCATATATTTATACCACAAATTGTTTGAAAACGAGTTGAACGACCCCAGTGAGGATTTTAGTTCAACCAATAATGGGCATTGTGTGTATTCACTACATCATTGTGAAAGCGGCTTCATCACAACAAAGTATTTGGTTTAAAAAGTAAGGGATTGTCGGCAATCGTAACATCGATTAAAGATATGAGTTCCAATCTTCGATCGAAATCAGTAGGCGTCAGTCCTTGAACTAAATGTAGTCTAAATGAGTGATATTTATGTTGCTTCAAAATCCCCCGTGCTTTTGCTTATTCCTATTTCTTCAACTATTTTTCTAACAGAAGTATGGGGATTGATACCAACATACGCGTACATTAATCACATTATCATCAGTTCTCACTGGACATCGGTGTGGTGTATGGTTTTTGTTTGGGAACGAACCGCTGTGCCAATTTTGGTTCCAATTTAGGAAACACCATGTGTGATACCTGAGGACGTTGAGGAAAACGTCGAAGATTTCTCGTGCATTCACCATACATCAGTACCATATCAATGTACTCGTCTGGACTGAATGTAAATGGCATTGTCGTAGTATTATACCACCTATGATTCAGGCTGCGTGCACAAGAGAGCTTTTAAGGCGTTTTGAAGCTTGTATGGAATCTGCAACATTTACTGTGATTCTATCTTCATTCTTTGTATTGTATACGTACCTATGTCAATAAATGAAATTTAGAAGTTAGAAAACGTTATTTTTTTGTTGCTAATAATAAAAAATTAACAGGTATGTTACATCGTTGTATTCCAAATAGATTGACAAGCGATTTTCAATGAAAATATACAGAGAGCGCCATTTGAAAATGTAAAGTGAGGGGTGGATTTCGAAGGGTTGTTAAATGAAATAGAGTTTTTGATATGTCATTAGGAAGGTATTTTGATGACATTCACAACAGTTTTTGAATTTTTTGATTATCTTTTCAAGTAAGCGAGATATTGCCTGTAAACGATAACTTGGGACACCCGGTATATTAAAAACAGTTATTAAAAAATTACAGTACTTTGTTATACAAATAATCGTTTGTAAGATCTGATTTTAAAATTGTAAAGTGTACACAAGTGGCTATGTTGGAATATCAAGATACTTTGTTTATGTGTTGTTTTTTTATGTAACTATGCAACATTTATTTATTAGTATCTGTATAAAAATAAAACAGGCAGTCAACGTGGTCTAGATTAAAACGCATTTTTAAGTATGCTTCCTCCTGCTTAGTTAATTACAACAGGTTATGCGCGTAGGTCATTTATCATTGCAAACGCTACTGCTAGTTTTACCTTTTGCAATAAAGTAAGAGAAAAATTGACTTGTCACATCAGTCACAACCGGTTCCTATTTGATTCTGAATAAAATAACTTTTTCTTTAAGAAATAAGTTGTGAAGAGGAAGGATGGACAAAGTCAAAGGGTATAACACACAGAAGTTTGGAAATATCAAATGGAAATCATTTTCAAAGCATAAGAGTTAACTAAAGTTGTGAACGAAGATCCCCACTTTCAATCACAAGATGAGAAAGAAAAGAAGGAATGGGAAGGTTCAAATACAAAAGCTATGTTAATTTTAATAGCAGGAGTCTGACCAACTTCAGACGGTGACAATATATGATAATACCAACACTATGTGGAGCATGTAGGTAGCACACCCAGAAACTTTTATTATTGTAATAAACATTTTCAAACCGCGATAGAAAAGATAATTAAGTAATGGGTTTTAATATGTTGGTGATAAGTAGTAATTTGATAATGTCGTAGAAAACAGGTGTTCTCTAGAAACTGCATTTACCGAAAGACTGTAACGAATCATTGAAAATTTCTCTACGCACATTCTTGGTGTAAAAACGTCCCTAGTTCAATAGTTAATTACGCTGGAACATACCGCAATTCAAAAGACATCTTTGTTTGGTACTAGGAACTTCGAGACCTATAATATTCCCACGTAATATTTCTTGTTTTTTTTTTAAAACGGGGGTCGATTTGGAAGTAAAAACAGGTAGTTGCAGTTAGAGTTCGATTCAGGTCGGATCGATGTTGAATTACAAAACCGCGAATTTGGTTTTTCTTTATTTTTCTGTGTTGTTTTTAATGTAAGTTTTTTCACAAAATTACAGTGGTTGTGTAAATAAACGTATCTCTAAATATTCGGGTTTTAATAAGCGGGCGTGTAAGCAATATATCTATAAATAATCGGTATCGTCTTGGGTTTAAACGGCGTTCTTAACCCGTTAAATATTGATGGATCAGTGATTAATTAAAGGATTATATTCAAGTTAAGTAGCTATTTTAATGTAAATTAAGCCCGTAGCAAGCAATTCAACAAGCGTATGTAACCTATTAAAAATCAATCATTGCCTTGTAAAAATTATCTATTTAATTACGCACGCAGGCCCATTAAGTTGAAATCTGTTAATAAAAAAGTAGTCCACTTCAGACAGTACCGTTCCTCTCCTCTTCGCTAGTATGATTTGGCATTGTTGACTGTTTATTAATAGTTGTGTAGAGGAAATAAAGCGTGGACGAGACCGAGGTTTACAGACACTGAACCAGATGACATTAAAAACACCTCAAATTCCATCTTTACTGTTAAACGAAACCCGTCTTATTGTTTTGTAGAGATGAATGTGTAAGCTGAGAAAGGGTTGCTGTATTTTCCAACGCAGTCACTCAAACTTGCGGGTAAGTTATTAGTCACTTTGTTATGATTTATTTGCATCTTAACCTTGCAAGAGTCTTTGATTTAGTCGGCTTATTTAGAATTGTTTGTCTAGGAATTAATTTCTCTTTGTATGTAATTTATGGTAATTGTACGTATGTATTTTGTGCTTTTATTATTCACTATACAATTGTGTATGTGTAAATTCCTTGTTTATTTTTTTTGTTCTTGCCTAAGTGTAGTTAAACTGCATTGTAGTTATCTTATTTTACCTGTTTAATTTTACTGTTTGGTATATTTTATTATATATATATATATATATATATATATATATATATATATATATATATATATATATATATTATGTACCATAATCAGCTTTATTATTTGCTTATTTACGTAAAGACCGGCATGATTGGTTGTATATGTCCACATGTTTGGTATTACGATTTTTATTCTGATTTATTTATGACACATTTGTGGGTGTGATTTCACTGTTTGTTTTTTTCTGTGTTTATGTGTAGTTAAACTGCTTATTTATTTTTTTTTTTCTGGTACTAAATTTTATAGTTTTGTATATTTGATTTATTAATGTACTTGTGCAATTACTTATTTATTAATAAATTGGTTTTTCTTGGTGGTTCTTTCCCTACTTAGTAAATTAACTGGTTGAACCATCGTTGTGCAAAGCTCGTTAATTCTAAGTTGAGTAGTGTCACTGTTTGCCTATCTCACATGATGCAACACTTAACCTCATTCAGTTCTATCTCATTCACATAACACGGCATAGCCTACCACTAGACGGTCAATTCTTTTGCTCAGATTTGAGGTTTGCGAGTAATTAAATATTAGACTTACAAATAAATTCTAATGTTATAATTATTGCCAGGAAGGTCAATGTAAGATAAGCAATTAATTTGAGTAATAGTAGCATTATTGTCAGTAAAGTCAAGACACATCCCTTAGCGATTGTTTTGTTTTTGAATTTGCATTATTGCGAATAAGTTCAAATTACACTTTTAAAGATATGTTACCTTGGGACACTACAAGCAGATAAAAAATTATTCACGAACAGAAGTAGCCAATTAGGCGTATTAAAGCAGCAGTTCTTCAACTACAAAATGTCTGAAACGGGTAGTAAGGTGGAATCCTTGTTACAAGTCATAATGGATGGAGAAGTTGCAGACATTGATAAAACAGCGATGTTGTTAGGAAATTTGCCACATAAATATGGTCTATTTGTGACTGCTTGGCATTCTTATGACGAATTAAAATAAACCTATGATAACTTGACGTAAAGAAGAACTTAGACTGGCAGAACTAAGTGAATTGTCAAGTGCATTTGCGACAGCAATAAAACCTAGTAGTCATTTAATGCAATACTAGACGAAAGCAAATACTCTGATAAAAGTCAAAGATTAATTCCTCCACGTTATTTTTGCCATAAGATTTTTGAAGAAATCATGCAGGAAATTTCTTAAAAAATATGGAAGGGATGTAAACTCTGACTTGAATGCTAAGCAGAATTGTTAGAATCAAGATTTAAATGCCGAAGTAAAGATATAATTGCTTATGGGCACGATGATATTTGGCTCGCATCTAAACATATGACTGGAAATGGTTCATCACATTTAAAGAAATTGAAACAGGTTTAGCTGTACAAATAGGTATAATGCAAATATTGGCAATAGTAAATGGTAAAAAGGAACTGAAATACTCAGAAAATATAATGGTGTACCAAAGAATTTGTTTTCAGTGAGACCAGTGTCTACTAAAGCATTCAATGGGTCATTTGAAAATAATTGCATATACGTCAAACATTCTAATGACCTGGTAGCTTCACGTATGAAGATGTCTAATCTCGATTTTAAAATGTTTTTCGAGCAAGATAATGATCAGTAAGGAAATGTCGCCCAGATAAATTCGGCTATGTTATGGCATGAACGCGTGGGTTACATTTTGACATGGCTAACAAACATTAGGTTTAAAGATTTGAAGTACAGAAAGATATTTTTGGCACGTTGGAAAGCAACAAAAAAAAATCGTTTAAAGAAAACTATAGAGCAAAACTACCCGGAGAATGCAGACGGGACTCTTGTCAGAGCTAATTACTTTGTTGTTTTTAAGGATGGTAGCTCGTCTTATCACTCCCGTTAACGTCTACCTTGTGTGAGGTTTTTTCATGGGGTTTTTCCTCATACACATGTAGCGGCATGGTCACTGCGTATGTGCGGCTGCTTAGGCGAATGCTGGGGTAGTATTTCCCCCCTCAGAACCCTAACTCCGTTCCTTCCGATCCTATCCCGATCACACTCATCCTTATTCCCACCATACATATATACGTAATGTATGTATGTATGCTGGGAATCCATGATTGTGGCTGAAGGAGCTCAGAAAGCTCGAGCAGTCACCCTCCCCCTTGGTGAGGGAATGAAATACGTGACCTTTCCTTTTTTTTCGTCTTATCACTTTATTTACTTTATGAACACACAAAAACGACGTTTTTGAAAAATTCGTGGAATTGAAGGATTTGATAGGACTTCAAACAGGTAACCAAATCAAAATTTTTAAAACGGATAATGAAACCGAGTATGTAAACCCAATTTTTCAAAGATTATTTTAAACAGAAAAGGATTATTCATAAAAAGTGTGCACCGTATACGCTGGAACTGAATAGCAGAGCAAAAACGGATATTAGATCAATAGTTTGATCATTTACGAAAATTTTGAGCGAAAGCGTATGTACTTCTACCAAAACAATTTCAAAGGAAATTTGAAAAGAAAGTCAATAAGAAGATTTTTGTAGGTTATGCTCTTGGAAATCAATCACACACCAGGCGAAATTTGTGGTTCAATAACAAAATGAAATTGAAGGTTCATAAATAAGTGTCGAAGAAGGATGTAGTAGTCAACTTAGAAATCGCAACACTTTCAAATGTTCAGTTTGTTATGGATCTGATGATATCGAAATAGCTTGTGCTGCTATTTTTAACGAACCCCAAACTTATATGGAAGCAATTACAGGTGAGAATAAACAAGAATGGGAACATGTGATGGTCGATGAAATGAATTCGCTCAAGAAGAATAGAACCTTTACCTTCAAATAGGAAGAAAATTAAGTGTAAGTGAATTTATAAAATTAAATACAAGCCGAATGGAAATGTAAAAATACAAGGCAAGACTGTGCAAAAGAGTAACTCTCAAGTCAAAGGTGTTGATTACAAAGAAACCTAGTCAACAGTGGTCAGGTATGATAATGTAAGGTTGCTGCTGTCAAAAGCGGCTGCCAAAATTTGAATACCCGCCAGTTTGACGTTCCTAAATGGTGATCTGCGGGAAGAAATATAAATTTAACAGCCCGAATGTTTTGTAAGCGAAGATTCGACGTTGGTGTGCAAATTAAAGACGTGTTTGTGTAGCCTAAAACAATCACCACGTTGATGGAACCAAAAGTTTGTACAATTTATTACAGATTATAGCTTCAAACAGTTAGAGACTGATAAATATGTACTGAGTGGTGAAATAATGAAAATGTGTTCTTAACGTTATATGTTGATGGTGGACTTAAAATGGGTGTACGTAAATGTATAATAACTCAAATTTTAGATGATCTTCAGAAGAAATTTGAGATTACCATTTATAGTCCTGAACTTTGTGTTTGAATTGATATGAAACGGGATTGTGTAAATAATAGCATGTTTTCAATCCAAACAGGATACATTACAAAGATTTTGATAAAGTTTGCAATGTATGATTGCAATCCTTCGTTTCTGGAGGTAACAACGAAACTATGAATCAAATTCCTTTTAGGGAAGCAGTTGTTTGTGTATTGGTCTGAGGAATTGTAACAAGCCCAGAAATTATGTTTGCTCTATGCCAAGTTAGCTGTTCCCTACCTGATTCAAATCGAAGCCATAGGATTGCAGTTAAAAGGTTTTTTAGATAGGGACGATGCATTTTGGATTAAAGTATACTGAGGATAAATTTGAACTGAAAGCATATTCAGATGCAGATGCGGGCGACGTTGACGCAAGGCTTTCGACAGTGGATATACCACGATGACAACAACAGCACCTGTCACCTGGTCTTGCTATCGTCAAAATTGGATTCCATTATCTGCGTAAGCCGAATACGTTGCAACTTCAGAAGCGTGATTTGGTTAAGATGTTTATACATGGGCCTACACAATTATACTTTGACAACAAAAGTGCTATTTTAGTAGCCAACAATTTTGATAACCACAAAAGAACTTAGCAAATTGACGCGAAGTACCATTTTATACGACAGTGCATTGAAAAAGGTGTATTGGAGGTTTCTCATGTAGAGTCAAGTAGCCAATTATCAGATATTCTAATTAAACCCTTACCGTAAGTTAAATCTGAAAACAACAGGGACGATGTCTAAGTTTTACCACAGTAAACCAAGAGTAGATCACTACAGAAATTGTTTTTAATGAACTAGCAGAAGTTCAACATAAAAATCATTAACTGCATTTATTAAAATTAACTTTTAAAGTACAGACAGTAAAAGATTAACTCGAGTGGGAATTGAACCCACGACCTCTACTTTCCTAGAGTAGGGCTCTTCCAACTGAGCTATCGAGGAGGCAAGTCACTTGTTCCAAACTTAAACTATATGTACTTCCCTAGTTACGATGTATTGTTTTTATACACGTTGAAGGATCACAGTCAACTTTTGTGTATGTCATGTGAGCCCGCAATTCGCTAATGACACATGATAGCGGAGGGCTCTTCCAGCTGAGCTATCCAGGAGGCGTCACACTCGTTCCAAACTTAAACTATATGTACTTCCCTAGTTACGATGTATTATAATTTTTATACACAACACGTGACTAATTGTTTATTTGATACAAGCCAGACTAATAGATAACTACAGAAATTGATTTTATTGAACGAACAGAATTTCAACATAATAATCATTAACTGCATTTATTAAAATTAAATTTTAAAGCACATACAGTAAAAGATTAACTCGAGTGGGAATTGAACCCACGACCACAACTTTGCTAGAGTAGGGCTCTTCCAACTGAGCTATCGAGCAGGCAAGTCACTCGTTCCAAACTTAAACTTCCCTAGTTACGATGTATATAATTTTTATACACACTGAAGGATCACAGTCAAATTTTGTGTATATCATGTGAGCCCGCAATTCGCTAATGTTTCGCACATGACAACACGTGGCTTATTGTTAATTTTATTTGGTATAAGATAGACTAATAGATAACTATAGAAATTGTTTTTAATGAACGAACAGAAGTTCAAAATAATAATCATTAACTGCATTTATTTAAAATTAACTTTTAAAGTACATACAGTAAAAGATTAACTCGGATTGGGACTTGAACTCATGACCAACACTTTGCTAGAGTAGGGCTCTTCCACCCGAGCTATAGAGGAGGCAAGTCACACTCGTTCTAAACTTTAAATTGTATATACTTCCCTAGTTACGCTGTATTGTAATTTTTATACACATTCAAGGATCACAGTCAACTTTTTCTATAGTTATCTATTAGTCTAGCTTATAGCAAATCAAAATTAACAATCAGTGACGTGTTGTCATGTGCAAAACCTTAGCGAATTGCGGGTATGACATACGCAAAAGTTACCTTAAATTTGTACAGCCGTTAACAACTTATATATATATATATATATATATATATATATATATATATATATATATATACATACAGGGTGTCCGGAAAAGATGCGCAAAAAATTTAGATGCTGATTCTACACGAAAAATGAGTGTGACAAGTTTTTCGAAAACTCAAAAACAACGGAGCTACAGGGCGTCAAAATTAGAATTAAAAAATAATTTTTTTGTAATAACTTTTTTATTGGTAATCCGGTTGTCTTCAAATTTGGTACACTTCTTACTTGTGATCTTTTGTATTATCGTTCAAAAGTTGACATTTGTTCCTCATTGCAAAGGGGATGAACTCAACCTTCCCATCCACTTAATAATCTATAACTTTTTGGTTTTTCGGTTTTTGTTGTGTACAGTTTCAAAAAATAAAAGGGCGCTTAAAATTACGCAAAAAAGGTTTACTTGTTACACCTCTCTAAAATAAGCCGTTTTTGAGAAAATCTACTTTTAAAATTGTCTTACACGCTGTGAACAAGACCGCACTTTAAATTATTTTCAACGTTTTAACACCCTTTTTTTTATAAAGACTCAAAATTTGACCTTCATCCTTTAATGTTTAAAGCTGGATACTCACGTGGACGAATCTCGCGACTTTTGGTATCACGTGATGTGACGTGTTTTAAATAGACCGATCATGTGACAACTGTCAAAAATCGCGAAATTTGCATATGCATATCACGTAATTCACAACTCGTAAAATTACAATTGAGGTATGCACTAAGTATACCTTTTTTTGTGTGTTTTTATATGCTCTTTTGTCTCATGCACTAAAACTGATACAAAATCCAAAATAACGGATCTACAGGATGAGTTCAAACATTTTATTACTGACAAAACATTTTAACACTCATTCTTACACTTTACAATGTGTCAAAATTGCTTTTACATGTGTCCTCGTTGCCATAGAAACCACATCACTTGTTTCCACAGCACGTCGTGTTAAAACGTTGAAAATAATTTAACGTGCGTTATTGTTCACAGCGTGCAAAACAATTTTCAAAGCAGGTTTTCTCGAAAACGGCTTATTTTAGAGAGATGTAACAAGTAAACCTTTTTTGCGTAATTTTAAGCGCCCTTTTATTTTTTGAAACTGTACACAACAAAAACTGAAAAACCAAAAAGTTATAATAGGTCATTAAGTAGATGGAAAGGTTGAGTTCATCCCCTTAGCAATAAGGGACAAATGTCAACTTTTGACCAATAATACAAAAGATCATAAGTAATAAGTGTACCAAATTTTAAAACAACCGGGTTACCAACAAAAAAGTTATTAAAAAAACATTATTTCTTAAATCCAACTTTGACAAATCCGTTATTTTTGAGTTTTCGAAAAAGTGTTATAGGAACTTATCACACTCATTTTTCATGTAGAATCAGCAACTAAATTTTTTGCGCATCTTTTCCGGACACCCTGTATATATATATATATAGGGTGCGGCGCGAAGAGTTTTGATTAAAAGTAATGGCGGATACAGTTATGTTAAAAATCTGAAATTACGAAGCTGTAAGTTTTGGATGACGCTGAGTTCAAATATAATATTGTCCTGAATGTGGCACTTCCGGTTATACCGGAAGTAGACGTCAACTTTGTTATTTTAAATGGAACCTAATATTTTTTTTAGTTTATTTTCGAATTCTACATGAATTCTAGATAAAATTTGTGCACAATGTCCTATACCAAAAATGAAATATTTTCGAGATATTTCGATTTTTTTTTAAATTTTGAAAAAATTCTAGTCCACATTGAATAACGATATCTCCATTAATAACGAAGCTAGTGACGTGAAATTGTAACCAATAAACAACAAGCGCTTGCCCGTTAACTCTATATGTCCATCTCATTGATATTTCATACAGGGTGTTTTAAGCTTAGCCGCCAACATGCACAATTTAAATCATTTATAAGTTGCTTACTTTAAATAGAACACCCTGTATTTTATTACATTTTCCGCTGTATTTTTTAAGCCAATTCGTTTGGTATCAGTATTCCCTATACCTAAATCCAACCAGTTTTGAGATATTTCATTATCTTAGTTAAAACATAACAACACTTAATTATTTTAACATTAGTAAAGTGTAAGTCATGATTTCCATTATTTAAGGTGATATTTTGTTATTTTTTCATAAGTTATCAATTCTGAAAAGTAACCAATAGCCTGAAAGGATTATTAATTGTGCATATCATTAAAAACGTTGACTAGGTATTTTGTATTAATTTAATAAGATAACTTACAAACAAAAATAACTAAATGTAATATTAAACAAATAAAGTTTTATAATAAGTGTTCAAAATTAGCACCATCTACTTCTAAATATTTATGAATCCTTTTCATTAAGTTATGTCTTGTAATTCTGGATATATGGTCGGGTGTTAGAGAATTAAAAGCAAGTAAGACTTTCTGCATCATATCTTCCTTTATCGTAACATTTTCCGCTGTATTTTTTAAGCCAATTCGTTTGGCATCGGCATTCCCTATACTTAAATCCAACCAATTTTGAGATATTTCATTATATTAGTTAAAACACAACAACACTTAATTATTTCAACATTAGTAAAGGGTAGGCCATGGCTGTCAAAGATTTGATAGTTGGAACGTTAATTGTTTATGTTGTTTTGACAGTTTTCTTTACCAGTTTGTATTTCATAGTAAATAATGGAAAACGTAGGATTTACTAATGATGATTTTTTAAATCTTATTATTATTTACGGCGAGTGTAATAGAATTGTTGAACGGACTTGCCGTGTTTTTGCAGAAAGGTATCCAAATCGATCAAATGCAACTGGTGATATTGTAAGAAGATTGCTTAAAAACCGCCTTCAGTTTGGTCAATTTAAGATATAAATTAATAAAAATAAACCACTAGTGGACAGTGACATAAACGAAATTAATGTTTTGGGTTATTTTACGGCCTCTCCAAATGCCTCCATTAGAGATTGTGAGAGAATTCTTACTTGGTCGACGAGGACAATTCATCGCATTTTAAAAAAACACAAATGGAAACAATTTTCATGTCATTTGGTGCAACACTTACAATTAGGCTATCTTCCTCGAAGGGTAGAATTTTGTGAATGGTTTTTAATGAAGACCCAAGAGGATGAAAACTTCATAAAAAAAGTTATATGGTGTGATGAAGCAAAGTTTAGCAAAAATGGATTATTTAATCGACATAATTCCCATTTTTGGTCTAATGAAAATCCACATGTTAGTAGAGAACGTTATTTCCAAGATAGTTGGAGTATTAATGTTTTTTGTGCAATAAAAGACGATACAACTTTAGCATTAAAATTTTATGATGAAAATTTAAATGGTACAAGATATTGCCACATTCTAGAAGAAGCTATACGACCGACATTACATACTTTAAGAAATGGAGAGGCGGCTTCAGCTTGGTATCAGCAAGATGGAGCACCTCCTCATAACTTTGGGTCTGTTGCTCAGCATCTTTACGACATGTTTGATGATAGATGGATTGCCAATCAGAGTCCTTTTCGTTGGCCAGCTTGCTCTCCTGATTTGGCTCCTCTAGATTTTGGTATTTGGGGTTACATTAAAAATCAGGTATTTTCCAAACCTGTTACCACAAAGGAAGATATGATGCAGAGAGTCTTACTTGCTTTTAATTCTCTAACACCCGACCATATTTCCAGAATTACAAGACATAACTTAATGAAAAGGATTCATAAATGTTTAGAAGTAGATGGTGCTAATTTTGAACACTTATTATAAAAATTTATTTGTTTAATATTACATTTAGTTATTTTTGTTTGTAAGTTATCTAATTAAATTAATACAAAATACCTAGTCAACGTTTTTAATGATATGCACAATTAATAATCCTTTCAGGCTATTGGTTACTTTTCAGAATTAATAACTTATGAAAAAATAACAAAATATCACCTTAAATAATGGAAATCACGGCCTACCCTTTACTAATGTTGAAATAATTAAGTGTTGTTACGTTTTAACTAAGATAATGAAATATCTCAAAAGTGGCTGGATTTAGGTATAGGGAATACTGATACCAAACGAATTGGCTAAAAAAAATACAGCGGAAAATGTAATAAAATACAGGGTGTTCTATTTAAAATAAGCAACTTATAAATGATTTAAATTGTCTATGTTGGCGGCTAAGTTTAAAACACCCTGTATGAAATATCAATGAGATGGATATATGGAGTTAACGGGCAAGCGCTTGTTGTTTATTGGTTACAATTTCACGTCACTAGCTTCGTTATTAATGGAGATATCGTATGTGGACTAGAATTTTTTCAAAATTTAAAAAAAATCGAAATATCTCGAAAATATTTCATTTTTGGTATAGGACATTGTGCACAAATTTTATCTAGAATTCATGTAGAATTCGAAAAAAACTAAAAAAAAATATTAGGTTCCATTTAAAATAACAAAGTTGACGTCTACTTCCGGTATATCCAGAAGTGCCACTTTCAGGACAATATTATATTTGAACTCAGCGTCATCCAAAACCTACAGCTTCGTAATTTCAGATTTTTAACATAACTGTATCCCCCATTACTTTTAATCAAAACTCTTCGCGCCACATCCTGTATATATATTTAATTAATTGCAATAGTCCAGATGCTAATATAGAGGTACTGTAACATATTCAACGTCTAATTACATATACTTGGGCCATGGTGCATACGATAATCATAATCATTGTGGTGATGTTAATACAATTCGCCATTTGCAAAAAGCCTTTTTTTATTTCGACTAAAATGTTTAAGCAGTTTTTTTTTAATTGTGTACATTTAATTTCGAATGATCTGAAGGTCTACAATGTTTTACGTAAATGTAAATTTTTTTTTTAAATTTCACCCTTGAAAATTGTGTTTATTGAGTTTTTTTTAAGTAGCAGTTACGAATTAAGACATACATGATTCTAATTAAGGTTTTTTTATGGTTCTAGTGGCCTCGTTTGATTTTCTTTTTGTTTCTTGGTTTATTGTAAAGCTTCTCAGAACGAACTATTTGTTATCTTTTAAAAAGTATAAAAATAAATATATTAGCAAAGCCATAAAAAGTGGAAATAGTTTTTTATGTTTATGGGAGCTATCGATCAATAAGGTATGGTGGGAACTCGTTCTTTCCCGTATGGTTCATTCAAGTTTGTATTGTAATAATGAGGGCATTGCCTGTCACTATAACAACAAAATAGTATTTTACACATCTGTTTTGTCAATATTGGCACGTGTCACTGTTAATCCACAAGCATTAGATACATTTTTTGGAATAATTTTTTTGTAAATTTATAAACAAAATGCAATCTGTTATTACTTTAGAAAAACCAATACAGCATATTGGTTTAGCCGATTGGTATGCGAAACAGTGGGAAGTTCAACAAACTAATGATACAAGAAGAAATGATGCGTTTAAATTACGGCATGAATCAAGACAATTACGTAATGAAACAAGAATTCGTACAGAATGGGATACATATCATAACAACGCAAGATTGGCTGATAGAGTTACTGAATTATCTCGATGGAAGGAAACGCTGGAGATGTGCTTGGAACGCGTACAGAAAGAAATGAATGTTTTAAAAGATGAAAAATTTTCAACAGAACGTGAACTTGATGCTCTTGGTATCCCTTTAGGTGTCATTTCAGAATGTATTACAATGAGAGACTGTCGGCAAGGTACCGAATTAACTTACGATGATGGAGATACTGAACTGAAAAAGGTTAACAGTTAGTAATATTAATTTTATGTGTCATGATTAGTTTTAGGAGCTATGTGTTGTTGAGAATGTAAAAAAATTGTTAATGGAAAGATGTCAAGCTACATGGGAAAAACTTAATAGATTGGAAGAGGTAAAATTCAAACTACGTTTGGACATTAATGATAAAACTGAAAGTATTGCAATTGATAGCGACCAATTAACTTTAAATAAGGATTGTGCTAACATAAGCTTTAAAACAGATCCCTTAAGGATTCCTAATGGGTAAATATTATGTTCCTTTACTCATACTTATAGCGTAGTGTTTAAATATAGATGCCAATAAATTATGAAGTGAAATCTTTATCTTACGGTTACTACAGGTTTTTTCAAAGGTATAATAGTAAAAATATTTGATCCATTTTGTGGATGTTTAGTTCACTTTTAAATTGTTGTGTTTCTAAATATATTGTATGAACGAAATAGTATATTATATATTGAGGGACTGAGGGACTAAAATGAATCCCCAAGTTTTAAAATCCCAAATGCGAAATGGTACGCGATCAGTCATTAGGAATCTAGTTAGATGTCTAGGTTCAGTGGCGGCTCGTGGCCTTAAAATTTGGAGGTTCTGCCCTGACAAAAATTAAAATAAAAAAGGTGCCCGCTTTAAATTTATTTATTTTACTTAATAACGAACAAAAAAATATTTTTTTGTAAATCAAGTCAATCGGTTTTTTTAAAGCAAAATTTTCCAATAACTTTTTCGTTAAAATTAGGTATTTCGTTCATTAGTTCTTTTTCTATAGATAACATTGACAATGTAACTAGATGTGTATTTCTCAAAAAGGTCTTTATTCTTTTCAAACTGGAAAAACATCGTTCAGCTTCCGCTGCAATCATTGGAAATGTTATCATAATTTCCAGTAATTTTCTTCCTCTTTCTTTTAACGAGCAAAGGTTCGTCAGAACATAGATTAGAAGCTTTGTTAAGAATATCATCTAGAGAATTTCTGACCGAAATAATATTGTTCACAAATGTAGATATTTTTCGGGTTATTTTCAACGGATCCGTTTGTCTGTTTTGTAACTCATTAAATAAAATATCTACGTGAGGAATCACATGATGGAAAAAATAAAATTGGGATTATTAGTAATTGTCGACGCGGCAATATACACTGTTCTTCTATTTCTTCCATGCATTCAATGAAAGCTTCCTGATGTTCAAAAATTAGATTTACAGTTCTAATATTAAAATTCCAACGAGTTGGGGCACCACGAGGAATTTTTCTTTGAACTATATTACTCGAAACTGCTACGCGTTTGGAAGAATTTTGAAAGAAAGCAGAAACTTGTAAATTTCCAAAGAAAAGACGAACTTGGGAGTTGTTAGATTCAGCTTTGGACATTATCAAACTAAGTTGATGTGCATAGCAATGCACAAAATGTGCATGTACGTGTGTTAGCGTGTGTGTGTGTGCGTACGTGCGTCTGTGTGCGTGTGTGTGTCTGTGTGTATGGCTGTGTGGATGTATCCACGATAACTCCAGAACGAAATTACCTATGTACTTAAAATTTTGTATTCAAGCTTGTTTTCATTTTAGCTTAGAGCTGATTAGATTTTGGGAGAAATCCAGCGGCGGAGTTTTTAGTTTTTATCAAATATTTCTAAAACAGCTGCTTATTTCAAAGATATAAAAATACCTAGATGTAGACCTTAAACAAATCGATTAATTATGTTCTATGCAACTTTTTGGTACGACGCGTAATTTAGCGTCAAAAAATTCCTAAGATAGAATTTAAGTGTTAATTCAAATTTCTTCTTTATCTGAATAACGATTAATTTTATAAGAAAAAGTGTAGACGTATTTTTTAAAGAAAATTTAATTTTACATAAATTTTCTTTATAAAGTTTGTTAATGTATAGCGAAATAAATAAAAAAATTAAATAAATATGATTGAAAATTTTGAAGCTGTATTATCGATATTTTTATAGAAGCGGGCGGCTTTGGAATTTTTTTTACGTTAACATGTATTTATGTCTATTAATCTCTATCTGATATGAAGTTTTAAACGTCATTCTGACATACATTATTGTTTTTATTTCTACAATGTTGCCTGTTTTCGTTATGAACGTATGAAAAAGAGGTTGCATGGTTATCCTAAAAAAACAAATTAAAATTATTTCATTTTTTTATTGGTGCCCCAGTTTACCTATTTAAAGCACACCTTAGCGCGTTTTAATCGAACTTTCAAAAACGCGCGTTTTTTAAAGTTACTATGGCAACATCAACAACGTGAAGTCTAAATGACAATTTTTTGATTATTGATCTTACAGGAGTATCTTGTAACGTCAAATAAAATATTACTAACCAATTCAAAACCTTTATTTAAACATTATTTAACACTTTTAATTTTATAAATGAAAATAGAAAGTACAGTTAGTATTGTTAGATATAATAATTTTTATTTACATATTTTAAAACACTTACTGTATTTCGAGCACTCCGTCTGCGCCGTCGTGCTCGAAAAATCGCGCGTGTTTTAAAGACCTTTTTATCCACTTATACTTTAATAACTATTCTTTTCATTTAAGTTAGCATCTAGATGTCTATTATTATACTTTAAAAAATGTCATTAAAATTATTTCGTTTCTTTTAATTTCCATTTTGTAGGTTGGAAGGTCGTCTGGTGTCCCACGCAAGATATTTAGTAACTATAAATTTTCGAACATTTACCCAGTATGTTGAATCCATTTGTTCCCTTATATTTACAGTACCTAATAAAGCGAATTTCATTTCATTGTGCATATGACTCTTGGATAACTCATGTCTTTTTATTTTTTCAGTTAAATGAACCAAGTCTGTCACACCAACTTATGTCCATGATTTATCTCCATCAAGTAGCACACACGGAAAACAATAAAGTGCATTTTTTTTTTGTTACACCCACATATCCTTTCTTGAATAAATGTCCCGATTGAATAGTCTCCTGTAAGATTTTCTACGACTTCTACCTTGTTTCACAAGAAATATCCGGCAGGGGACGTCGGTCTTGTTTTAGTTTAATTTTTTCTTCATATGTACACTTCAAGAATATTTTAGCGTTTATTAAATTATAAATTTTATCCATTTTAAAGGAAAAAATACTGAAAAATACACAATATCCACAAAAACAAGCGTAGGCTGTTTCTCGGGGAAGTCTTCGTTCAGGATGCCGTACCGCATAAATCCTTGACGCCAATAATGCATTTATTTGGCATTCTCCAAGAATGAAAGTCATGTCGATCAACTCTGCGTCGGACAACAACATTTTAATGGAAATGTCTTGTAGAAACGCTTAAACTAATACACAAGACAGCACAGCACAACAAAAGCTCGAGAAACTGACGTTTCTTATCAGTTGTTTAAAACAATTGACAAACGCTTTCCAAAGCACTGCCGCAATGCGCAATAAAAACTGAAATTAGATAAAAATGTGAATATTATCGAAAACTATCACTCCAAAATATCGATAATGTTACATCAATGGAAAGGAAATTTTATTTCCTATCCATTTAAAAAAATCAAGTTATCCATGTTTAAAAAAAATGATTTTCGGAGCGATAGAAATTATTGAATTCTAAAAGCAAGATTTTTGGCAATGAATGAGAATGATTCGGTACCCCTTTCGGGAGTAAAAAACGAAAGCCACATGTCTCTACCGATATCCGTCTTCGAGATATTGAAAGTTTTCGGAGGCACTGCAAACGTCATTTTTTCTACAAAATGTCAAATAACACAGAGGCAATGCGACGTAAACCCATAGTATGGTTATTAAAGTGACCTTTAAATTCAATGAGGAATTCAAAAATGTAATAATATATAGGTTATTCTATTTAAAATAACGAAGTTGGCATGAGTTTCCGGTATACCCGGAAGTCTGAAAATAATTTTAAAACGTATGACTGTGGACAACTTTTACGTGGGTCACCCTGTATATATAACCTCACCGGCAGTAGTAATATAAAGTCTAATCCGTTTTTGGAATGTATCTATTTTAGCGACCGTAGCTACAAATTCTGACATATAATGTCTACACTTCATAATTATGCAGTAAATATTTTTTTTGGAAATGTTTCAAAATCCGGAAGTTTCTTGACTAACTTGATGTTTTGCATTCTTTCGAAATTTCACTATGGGAATCATTACACTACAGCAATTATATTGATAACTCCCGAAAGACAAGTAAATTATTAAACTTCTGTATTACAGTACAGCGTTATCGAACACTGTGCCACTTTGCGTGGAAGGCGACATGTTAAGTACATATAACGAGAAAAGGTACATATGTTTCATATTCTATAGCATTATAGTATATTGAGTATCAAGAACTGTAAGGAACGTTTACCGGTCGACGGTCTTGTTTGGAGGCTGAGCGATAGTGAAGCCTCCAATTTGGTCGCAGACCGGTACAACCCTTAATGTTCGTGATGCTCATACTGTTTTTTGCACGATTGTATTACATTTATCACAATTGAAATTATTTAATTTCTACTAAGTAAACGAAAAGTCAGAAGTTTTAAATAGAAATCTCCAAATTTTTTGTTCTTATTGTTGTGAAATATAGGTAGTATATATAATTTTTTGTGCGATCGTTCATATTTGTCAACTTGCTGTCACTGTTTTGACAACAGTAGGTGGCATTTTCTGTTTAATGAGTCTTAACTGAACGGTAAGTAATTTACTTACCGTTCAGCGAACAGTAAGTGAAATTCATAACCTTGATTAACAGAATTTCTGACACAATTATTTTACAACTGTCACATTAACATTCAGGTTACTAAGGAAACAATACATACGCTTGTGGCTCGGCTTGTGGTCATCTTTTAAGCAATTTTGAGATAAAATAAAATGTGTTTTGCCTACATTTTGCCATCAAGTGTATTGTTGATCGCACAAAAAATAGCATAAGCATTTCGAGCAGTAAGGAGTTTACCGATCTCCTCCAATATTGGGGACTTGGCTTCGCTCAGTCGCCAAACATTGTCGTCGATCAGTAAACTGTCCTTACTGTTCTTAATACTTAATATACTATTACGTTGTTAATTAAAAGACGTCGGAAAGTAAAATACTTACCGACGAGTTGGGCCTCGCAACCAGTAAACATATCCTACGTCTTGGAAACAGATATGGTAAATAAACGAAAAAGCTCAATATATAATATAATATGCAAAAAAATAATAATTCTACATATCAAGTTGTAAACGACAGTACAGCAGTCTCTACTTCATACGTTTAAGTATTGTACATAATATAACTCAATGATGTATTAACTAGCAATCGTACAAATCAATTATTTTTTTATGAAAGTTATTTACAACTCTCCCACACCCACATTCTTGCAAACATAACCTGCACCTAACCCGAAGGGTATCTACTACACGGTCCAGTCGGGACAAATATATTTTAATGTCATTACAACTTTTATAGATTTTACCGACTAATTAATCCCATTATATTTAGAATTTACATCATTTCTACCTACATAAAGGCAAAATTTACATCGATTGGGGCTTGTACCTCGATAGCGCAGTTGGTAAGCGCGGTAATCTAGCAAAGTCCAGGTCGTAGGTTCAAATCCTACTCGAGGTAAACTTTTTATTTGTTTTCTAATAAAATTAATAATAATTTTTAATTACATATTTACTTTTGAACTTAATAATTTAATTTAATTTAATTTAATTAATCTCGTGGAAACAGGAGACTACCCTCAAAATTGGTAACTAATTCGTAAGCACTCGCTCCTGTTGAACTGTTAAAACCACACTTCAGTTCTTACAATCGGGGTGTCATGGAGGTGGAAAATCTTGCTCACGCATATTACAAACATCTTTGAGTTCAGAGATTAGGTAAAATGCTGTTGTTGCCCAATTACACGTTTAAATATATGTTAATAGTGGAAGACTACTATGCCATTGGGATTCACATCACTCCAAATATGTGAATTATTTATGATATCCGAACATAATTATGAATATATCTTTGTTTCTCCCTAAAAAATATTTGATCTTCTCTAAGTAGATAACCTTTTTAAGTACCAACTCCTACCTGGAATCAAAGAAGTGAGGGAGTACCTGTTAAACGGTGGTTAACTGATAGTGATGTGGACCCCGTGCACTACAATACGTGAAATCCATAACCTACCTCGTACACGGCCGGTTCTAGTTGCATCTCCTTCAATCGATTGAAGAATAGCGATCGTGTGAGGGTTATGTTGGGAGTTTCGACCATCGACATTGGTTCGTTGTCCATAAGATGAGCTATTTTACCGCGGCATAAACGTGTGCGTACACGTACAACATATAACTTTATTAGCGAATTCAGCCATATTAGCGCTTCAAATGATGCTAATAAAAAAATATATTATTGGGTTTTTGTTTGCAATGTCAATTTCGGTGTTGGACAGCATTATAGAGGTCAATAATATTTGAAATGGAAAAGGAAATACACATTCTGGACGTTTCTGTTCTTTCTTCCTACCTTATTAATATCGCTATTTATCAGAAGTAGTTGCACTACTTGGTGGCCTCTAAATTTAGAAACTTCATAACCAAAATTAGTTTTGTTATGTAGAATTGTTTCAGTAATGAATGTTTGCATTCGGGTAATAGTGGTATTGACGACATTCTAACCTTAAAACCTTCGAGTGGAACCTTAAGTTAAAAATACTTCGGTTTGTACTCCTTGGTTATCTCACCTTTGGCACGTGGTTCTACGGGCGAAATAGGTGTGTGAGGTATCGTTTACCATATTATATTTTGCATGCAAAATCCAATGAGAATACGAATAAGATCCGATCAACTGTTCCCGTAGTATAACACGTCACAACAACTCAAGGCGTAGCTTTGGAGATGTCACATTTAAGTTCATGACGATAAATACAGTGCGCGACAGAAACACAATAACGTTATTAGACTGTTTTTATATGGAACATCAAAACGAAAAAAATGAGTCGACGGTAACAATACCGTAGGCTACATAGAAAACTTAAGAGTATAAATTGCAAGCAAGATGGTCCCTACTAAACCTGTTAATACGAATATTTTTGTTTGAATTTTAATTTTACTAAATATTTCATTTCAAAGTATGGATTGGGATGTTTTTCATACCAGGTGTAAGGTTTGTTTATAAACCCCACAAAAATGTTCATAGTTTATCTTAAAAATTAAACAAATCTCAATAGTTTGTCCCTGTTACTAAAATGCTCTATAGTTTAGTTCAAACAGCGTTCTTACAAAGCGTTAGGAGCCACTCAAATGTTTTTAGTCATTAATTAATTAACTATTATCTTTGGTTCAGTTTTCTATGTTAGTTTGATCATAAATATATTAGCTAACTATTGAACAACAAACTTTAGTGACCATAGGGAACTAAGAAATGAGTTAGTAGTAAGATCCATAGTAATGCATTACAAGTAGGCCAACGGAGTTTTACTTTTGGATCATGACTCATAGAGGGCGAGAACACTCGAGTACTTTTAAGAAATAAACATCTTTATGACATATATAATTTGTGAGTCACAGGTGTGCCCCTCAACTACAAAATTAACGGCTGCAGTTTGAACTAAAGCAGGAGTTCGCTATTCAGGTCTGCTTGGAGCTTTGTTACGTTTCGTTTTAATTACTTTCAAATGGAATGGCACTCACTGCATTAGTTAGAAGCAAAGTCTGCAACGACGTCATAACCGATTTATTGCGGAGTTAACGAATGTTATTGAGACAACTTCTTCTATGGTAACTTTTGGCTATTATAACCGTTACTGGACAAACTCGATTTCAGTCCAAACTAGTTGTGCCTACGACAAACTAGTTTAGAGTAGTTCAATGAAGCTACTGTATCCTACCAAGAGCTGCGAAAAAGACGTCGGTGTTAATTTTTATAGATTACAGTGGCTTCATTTATCCACTGTAAACTAGTTTCGCCTGAAATTGGGTTCGCCCGGTAACATACATAGGGTGGCCCAACGAGAAGGTAGCACCCCTTCTTATGGCTCTCCTGTTAGAGTTAGAAGAAAACGCTCGACACGTTAATTTTGTCCTCATTATACAGGGTGATTCATAAAGAAGATACTACGTCACACTTTTGATTTTTAAATGGAAACCTACTAGTTTTAAGTCATTTTAATTTTATTTACGTTTTTATAACTGAAATAACATTGTATTTTCGATAGGTTGAGACTTTAGAAAACTGCACACCATTGTTTCTATGGATACCTTCGAACTAGTAATAATCGTTTGCGGTCACTGTCAAGGTATGTCAGTGCAAGTTTACACTTTTATTGAATTCAAATCGATCTGTTATCATTATTATGAAATTTTTCATTCGAAAAAGGGTAGAAATTACTAAACTTTAATTTGAAAATGGACGTTCTGCCAGGGCTACTGCCCGCTTATTTAATCAGTTACATCCAGACAGAACTATTAACGATAAGTATGTGTGAAGATCAATAAGTAAATTTGAAGACACTCGATGTGTTATTGACATCCAGCTCCATCCAAATTGAACAGTGAGAAACAATACCATAAAAATAGAGGTGCTGGGACACGTAGCACTTGAAATTACCCAAAGCACTCGTCAAGTGGCTATATCTTCATGAGTTTCTCACACTTCAATACAATGGATATTGAAAGATCATAAATTTCATCCTTACACGATACGACTTGTACGATTGTGATAGAAGGTTGGAGTTCTGCGAAGAAATGAGCCAACGGTTAATTAACAATCGAAATTTGCTGTACAATATTTGTTTTTCGGACGAATGCGCATTGTATTTACACGGTGCTGTAAATAGACATAATCGTCGTTATTGGAACGACTCCAACCCTCGTTTATTTAGAGAGATCAACTCTCAACATCTTCAAAAGTTAAATGTGAGTTGAACTTGGATAAGCTGGAAAATACAATAAACCCGCTAATTACGGAAAAAATAGAAAACAACAATAACCATAACGAAAACATTATCCACCTCTAACATGATGGAGCACTACCGCACTGTGTAGCTGCTGTAAAGCAGTTTATGAACACTCACTTTCTTGGTCAAGGGATTGGTATACGAGGTCCAATTGAGTGGCCACCGAGGTGTGTATTTTGTACATTGGAGACATTTAAAAAGTAAAATTTACGAAACGAAACCAGAGTCAATTGCAGATCTTCGACCCCGAATTACAGATGAATGTAGAAGAATAACTCCAGATATGCTGGTAAATGTTCGCAACAGGTTTGAGCAAAATCTTTATTACTGTATGAAGGAAAACGGACACTATTTCTAACACTGATTACGACATTGAAGCTTATTTTTTTTTAATCAATTAATTTTTCTGTTTGCTATTTGAGTTATTTAATTTTAAGGCATTTATTAAAAGTTACAGTTTCTTTATGGATCATCGTATATAAAGAAATATTGACAGTATAGATTATTGCAAAAGAATTTCTAGTTTGAAGGTATCCACAGAAACGATAGTGTACAAAGCTTCCTAATGTCTCAATCTATTGAAATTACAATGCTAATTGAACTATAAAAAAGCAAACAAAATTAAAACAGTTGAAGATAGATATAGGACATGTTATACCCAATTTACTATAAACTTCAGGAAGGAGCAAAAATGACATTAGACTAGTAGGTGTCCATTTAATAATCAAAAGTGTGACGTAGACTCATATAGAGAGCGATCTTCTCGTTGGGCCATCCTGTATAATAAGAATATAATTAGTAGCATTTTTTTGTGTTTGGATCCCACGTTTTACGACTCGTTTGTATCGGAATTTGTACGAGTCGTTAAATTTAAAAATACTTCTTCAGGTCACGTAATACTTTAACAGCAACCAGCATTGTTCTGAAACTTTCTCATATTATTAGATTACAGTATTATTTGATTTGTCCATCACTTTGAAACATTGCTTTTGAATTACCACTTTTAAACCTGTTTCCATTAAAACTACTGTCGACAAGTTGTGTTGGATCTTTGGAATGTACGTACTTATAACACTTTTTTCTAACGACGTAGCTCACACGGATTGTTAACTACTCTAGGTTCAATCAGTTTTGTACAAACTTCATTATTTCTAAACTCTGGCCATGAATTTTTGTATATTTACAGAACCATTAACAATAGTAAGTCATGTGACTTGATACGCCTGACCAGTAACCCAAACATTGGTTTCATCTTCTTTTTTTGTCTGGATTAACTTCACCATGCCAATACCTTTTAATTTAATTTAATTTATGGCCAACGAAATTATTCGCATCCCTTTTTCACTTAAAGAATCAAAAATAAAGATATTCGACGATCATTGACTTATCTGCAATTTTTGTATTTGACAAATCAAATCGAAATGAACTTTTATATGTTCGAATTGTGTTTCAAAGAATATTTTCACTATACACTTCAGGAAGCTTTTGTACTGGTTTCAGCAGAGAATCCATAATGTTTAAATAAATTTGGCCAAAATTGGACCGAAAGATAAACCGTTTAACAATATCATATTGGGAAGAAGTGAGAGAACGTTTCAGATATTAATTCATCACTCAAAATTGACAATAGACTTGTAAATTTTGACTCAGTAATACTATTTCAAGAAATGTAGAACTACCAGTATACGTTAATTATTGTTAATAAAGGTTGATTGTATGGAACTAATTTTGTACTCGACTCAGCTTGTAAAAAAACGGGGAAACCACTTAGAACCACTCTATTCTAGCTTATAACTATAGTTTTAAAAATTCCGGAATTTTTCTAATTTTGTTGATTTTTGGGCCTACAAAAAATGTAAAAGGTGTTTAAAGGGTTCAATTAATACAAGGACCCCAAAACTATTCAGTGGTTTCAGGAATATAGATGTCCAAAAATATAAAACAGCTGCCATCCTTAAATGGTCACTGTTTTACTAGCTATCGCTTTAAATTGGAAAACTCAGTTTTGTGATGTAATACGGCGGTTATCAATATGTTTTGTAAAGCTCATCCCGATTGGTCTCAATCGATTCAGCATGGAACGTCCCCTTAGAATTTTAATTGACTTTTTGGTTTTGTGAACCTCATATCAAAAGTGAGTAGATTCCAAAATTTTCCGTGTACAGGAATGTTATCGCCTATTGTAGATGTACTATATTTTGAAGCACCTCCAAGGTAGATACATTTGTTCGGATTCACCGTGCATATAGGCAATATGGTAAGACGTGTAATGGACACTACTTCCTTGGATTTATAATAATGTTTTTATATCTCTGGTTTTCTTCATATACCAGTTGGTGAATGGTCGGACTCACCATAGGAAATATGATGAGACCTGTAATGGATACTACTTCCTTGGATTAATAATAATTTTTTATATCTCTGGTTTTCTTCATATACCAGGTGGTGAATGGTCGGACGCACCATAGGAAATCCAATGGGAAATCATAAGTTCTCGAATTCCTGCCTCCCTAATTACTTTAGGTAAAAACTCTATAGGAACGTTTCTTTAAAGAATTGAATTCTCTATGGTATGAAACTAATAAATATATTTTACAGCTTACACTAATTTCAAAAATTGTAAGAATTATGTACCATTCCTGCACAGCATCAGGACAGCAATGAAATGTCAAAATGACACAATCTTTCAAACGTCAAACCATCTTAATAATCAATGAAAAAAAAAGGTTAATAAATAAAGTAGCTTTAATGGCCTAAATAATTAATCAAAACTACGTATTGGAAGAATTACTATCAAATTTGAAAATAGTGGAACGTTGCTTCCTTTGTGTAATTGTGGCAAAAATTAGGAAGCGAACATTCAAAGAAATGTGTTTAAAAATGAAAATACTACTAATGTATTAACTGTAGTTGTTGAAAATCCTAGTATAAATATCAATAATAATTAACAATTATGAATTACAAAAATTATGGCAAATGGTCAAATAAGCCACCATTTTGCGCAAAGCAATATCCTAATCTATCACAAAATTCTTTTCTAACATTGGCAAGAATGCATGGCGTTATTTTCGAGCATTCTTCGCTGATGCGTGTCTTTAAAGCCTGTAAACTTGCAAACTTTATAGAAGTCAAAATTTTAGATTTTTAAACGTCCCCAGAGATAATAGTCATTTGGGGCAAGATCTCCAAATCTTGGAGGCCGCTTAATGGCACAATTTTGTCCGATTACAGGGTTAGAACAACTATTAATAAAGTCTTTGACTTCCCCGCTGTTGTAAGCAGGGTAACCATCCATTTGAAGGCAAATTTCCTTTTCTTCCGCAGCTACTTCTGCTAGAACCAGTAAAAATTGCTCTTGCAGCAAATCCAAACATGTTTCCAATTGTAGTATGGCTTGGAATTGGGCGGTTTGGATATTTCACGTTAAATAAAGCACTTAATGTGCGCGGCTATTGCCGGAATAAAACATTTTTACAATTTCTACTATTTCTAAAACGGTGTACCGAATTTTTTTGAGTCTATTGTTATGACTAATAGACTGACAACATGACATTGTTTATAATAATTTTGAAAGGTAACACCATCCTGACGTTTCATTGCTGTTCTGACGCTGTGCAGGAATGATACATAATTTTTGCAATTTTTGAAATTAGCGTAAGCGGTAAAATACTTTTAGTAGTTTCATCCGATAGAGAATTCAATTCTTTAAAGAAACGTTGCTGTAGAGTTTTTACCTAAAATAATTAGGGAGGCAGGAATTCGAGATTTTACGATTTCCCATTGCATTTTCTATGGTGCGTCCGACCATTCACCACCCGGTATAGGGCAGTACCGATATTAATTTATTCACATTACTACTCATTTGTTTGATGTAGCAACGCGCAAAAAGTTTACCTGTTAGCCACCGGGTTATGTGAAGCTATCGTGAGGGAATCATCCCGTTCACCCTGTGTGGATTATAGAATGAATTAATCCATCCCGGGGAGTTTTGTTTTGTGTTGAGGTTCATCTATTTGTTCTGACGTTCTTGTTATTAATTTTGAGGAAAGACAAAGTGTTAGGTATCAGTCCTCATTTATTTTTTGGCGTAAAATCGCGCTTAAGCGTGTTGTGCTATTCTGTTTTTTTCGTAAATTTGTTTTGCATCGAGAGAGTACATTAAAATGCACTCAAAGCTTGTTCAGATAGACAAAAGATTGCTGTAAATATATCGCTACAATAACTTATTTGTATATAAAAGGCAAGGAACGTTTTGTAAATAAATTAATGTTTGTGTAGATAACATACACTTAGATTTTCTAACATATTGTTTCGTAAAAATCGCGAGCAATGAAATATGTTCCGTTAGAAACATGGAATAGTACTGAAGAAGAGAACGATGTTCCATTATAGATAGTAATTACAGAGAGTTTTTACATTTTAGGGTGATGTTTTGTTATAAGATGCAAAGTAACACCTTTTTACAGTACGATTTATTACGTATATGTTTTATTCATTAATATATACTGATCGCCATAAATAAATGAACACCCAGTAAACGCTGATGTATTTTAATAAAATTTTCAAAAAACGTGTATTTTATTCCTATTAAGAATCGATGAAAATTTCAGCAAGATACAATAAAGATTAATCAAGTAATCATCGACAATGAAACAAAAGCTCTTTCTTTTCATTTGACATTAGTTACGTAAGTGTCAACGTTAAGCATGTTTGTAAGCTTAATAAGTAAACACATTAAAGTTGAAATAATGTCTCCTGTACGACATCGTGCAAATTTCCATTAGTTAACCGAGTTTGAACGTGGCAGAATAATCGGTCTACGAAAAGCCAAATTATCAACTCGTTGCCGCACGCGTGGGACGCAGTGTCACCACAATTTCCTTTTGTTGGCGAAGGTGGTCAGACAATAATGAGGAATGGCGACGTTTGCGTCCCGGACGTCCTAGATACACCACTGATCGTGAAGCTCGTGTTCTTTGGCTTGTAGCTCTTCGGGAAATTGGTGTTGGAGAGGATTATCGAAGAATTCGATCTTTTAGGCTCAGATCATAGCGACCATTGCTTTGTTTACATCTAACTCCACGTCATCGTACTGCACGGCGGCAATGGTGTAACGAGAGGTTGCGTTGGAATGTGCAATGCAATTAAGTCATCTTTCGTGACGAATCTCGATTTTGTTCATGGGCTCATGATGGTCGCAGATTGGTTAGAAGACGTCCTAGAGAAAGACGCAATTTGCAGTTTTCGGTACAACGACATACTGCTCTCACTGATGGTGTGGGGGGCTATTTGCCATGTAAGCAGATCTCCTCTAGTAGTTATTGGGGGAACATTAAATGCCAATCGGTACATTAACAACGTTTTTGAACCAGTATTACTGCCATATCTGCAAGAAATCCAATTTTTCAACAAGATAATGCACGGCCGCATACCGCAAGGGTTGCTATGGAGTTACTAAGTATTGATAATGTTGATCTGCTTCCATGGCCTTCTCGTTCGCCAGACATGTCACCAATCGAACATTTGTGGGGTATGGCAGGACAAAGAATAAATGATCTACAGCCACTCCCAAACATTGTAGATGCCCTTCAACAACGGATTTTAGAAGCGTGGGATACTATACCTCAGGTTAGCATAGATTCACTCATTTCAACTATTCGACTAGCTGAGTATGTGAGAAACAGAGGAGGGTCGACGCATTATTAGTGTTAACAATAGTTGTATCTTGCTAAAATTTTCATCGTTTATTAATACGAATAAAATACACGTTTTCTGAAAATTTCATTAAAATTCATCAGGGTTTACTGTGTGTTCATTTATTTATGGTGGCCATATAGTTTATTTTAAACTATAACTATTGATTTAATTTTGTTGAATTTTTTTAGATCAATTCCGTATGAAACATGGCTGGAACACTCTCGTTACACCAAGCTTTTGGCAGATAGTGAACTTTTAGATACGTACAAGTTAAGAGAAGCTTTGTTTGTAATCCGCGAGCGTGCTCGTAATGATATGCGAGCACAAAGAGATTGTGTCGATTTTACCCTTCGTAAACGTATCTACGAAACTCAACGAGCTCGCAACGAATTAGAATGGCAACTTTTAAAAATGCGTGAAGAAATGGAGAAAATTATTAAAGAGATTGATACACTTAATGCTGCACTCTTAGACAAAACCGACGCTTTAAAATTATGCGAAACACGGCTGGAAAATAGAGCATATAGACCAGGTGTTGAATTAGCACGTGATGAAGCAGAAGCTGGTCTTAAGGATGAAGTTTTACAACTTCGTCAAACTCGTAAAGATTTGGAAGATAAAATTTACTGTGCAAAAGCTACTTACAATGCATTGGAGATTCAAGCGGTCATTATTGACAATGATTTAGCAAATAAAAGTCACTCGTTAATGACGGATATTAGATGCCTGGATCTAAGAGCTAGACTAAAAACTGAATCTGTTACTGATACAGATAGAAATGTGACTCTTGTACGTATGGAGCAAGAGATTCCCCCTACATAAGTATATAAGTACTTGTACCCATTTTTTATGTACTCCCCAAATTTGTATACAAGTATGTAATGAACATGTAAAACACTATTAGGTAATTTGCACCAAAATACACTACACTAGATCCTTTACTGTAACTTTTTTAAGTAAGTAGGCGTAATTATAAATGTTAATGCGATAACTGTTCCTGAAAGTAATGTTACCTTATAGACTGGACACGATAAGACAGCATTTGTAACTTTTTTTTAGACTGTATCGCTGATCACGTAATAAAAACAAGGTGTTCAAAAACAAAATTATGTTTCATGCGGTTATGTTTGTAATTCCGATTCGTTCACACTTATTTATGTTCTTGACGTTAGAAATTTCCTATATGTTTGTCCTACATAAATTGTAAATTATAAACGTTGTTTGAAATTGAGAAAATCAGTGGAAGTTTAGCAATGATTTAATCAAAGAGGGGAAAAAATATTGATAGAATGATTATCAACTGTTACAAGTCACTTCCACTTATGTCATTTTTTAGATATAGTTGTAACGTTACTGCTTTTATTAACGTTGTCAATAATGTGGATGCGTGAAAAACTGCTTCAATTTGGGAACCGTGCATCAAAAATACCGATTGACTTATTTTATCTTTATTTATTAATTATCTGACCTTTCATTTTAATTTGTTTATCTAGAATTCCTTCCATAGTAATGTATTTTATTCCGGTTCTAATAAAATAAACACAATGCAAATCCACCTAGTAGTTTTTGTGTGGTTGAAAGGTGAAAACTGTTGAGAGTGTGCCCAAGCCGGGGGGGGGGGCTCTTGCCATTGTATTTAATAGCAACTAAATGCTATAGACCATAGGATGACACTTTGAACCTCGATCTCGAACGTAAGCTCCTCGCGTAAGAGCTCTTGTGATTTTTATTGCAAAACTCTTAATTCCAAAAAAGAACTTAGCGTTTTCATGCTTATCGTTCCGCGCGTAGTGATCTTCGCCGTTTTGGAGTTAGATCTGTCACTGATTTTGCATACAGATAATACGAAGAAGCGGTTATCAGAAGAGGATCCACAGCCTAGCAGCAAGCAGGGGCCACCGGAACAGCAGGAATAACGCGAAGAACACAAGAATAAAAGAAGCATCTAGGATACCGTCAACACCAGGATTGACGTCGGGCAGTAAATATAGATACCGGTTAATAAAAAATAATTTTTTAATTAATTTTAATTTTTGTTTTATTTTAACATTTGTTTTCCTCCATTTCTATTGGGTCTCTGATTTCCAAGACTTTTTTTCTCAGGGTGTGAGGCTACACCTCGGCGGAGACCCGGCCTTCTGTTTCTTTTTTAATTTCATAACCTTCACTAACAGCCGTGATGGTGAAGCACGGTCGCCACCGTACAACCCTAGCGGTTGTATCCCCAACCCCCAACGCCGCCCATCTACCAACAGCAACACACACAACATACCTACGCGTATACACTCTCCTCACCACCACCATCCTCACGTACACGCTTCCATTCAAACGCCACACTCCTACACTTCCACACGTTCCACCGCCTCCACAAAACAACACAAACCCAGTAAATCGGCACACACACAAACCTGGTTGAACTTAACGTTCAATCACAACTATACCTATCTCCTAGCGACCTCCACTCCCCTGCCGGATCGTACACAGCTTAGGCTGCGACACGACTTCGGTGATCCCTCTCCCAACTTTCCGGCCCCCGTCCCTCCAACTCGACTCCTAGACCACCTTCCTTTTTCAGCATGATTCGTCACGTAGATAAACATCCTAGACCAGGAGATTCCCCGTGCGATCGAAATGCCTAATGTGAGAAAGGTTCGTATCACCCCCAAAGCAACCAATTCTCCCAGATCCCTAGTCCGAGTAATAACCCCTTCCAAAACCACCCTCGATTATCTCCTCGCACGCGGTGTCGTCATATTCGGGCGACACTATAGTTGCAAACCATCCCTTATCTCGCAACCTCTACCCAAGTATTGTTCCACCTGTACGCGGGTGGGACATACCGCCGAGGAGCGCCCTTCCCGCTCCATCCGTTTCCCTAACTGTGGCAACACCACAGATCCTCCTCTTGCAAATACTCGACTAACCCAAGGTGTAACAACTGCGGGGAAGCACATCCTTCCTTTTCCTTTAAGTGCCGGAAGCAACGGAACCTCCCAGTTTCCCGTCGAAGATGGCAACCCTCGAACGCGTCCTGTCTTTCAAAGAGTCCGACTCGGAAGAAACTGCCCACCTCAAACCCACTCCCGTCACCGATCCCCGTACCATTAAAGATTTTCTCACCCACACCCCTTTAGAGATGTTCGCGACCCGCGGAATAGGGTTGCTCGCATCCTAGATTTGCTCTCCCAATGCTTCTTCCAACGGAGAATCGGCGCCTGCGTATCCGGTACGCAATCCTTAACTCCCTCCAAAATGTATATCCTAGCAAAGACCGTTAATGCCAGAGGCATTCATCTGAAACGCTCCTTACTTAAAACACTTTCTACATAGAAACAAAACTTACAAACTGATGCACACTTAACTTCAACACGTATCACACCTTCCTAAACAACACCCAACACGGAACCGCCCTCTTAATCAAAAATTGCTTCCCATCCACTCCTTTTCAAATTCCTGCGCACCTACAGCATCTCGAATGTGTTGCTGTAACGGTGCACTTCCCCACTCCGATAGTATTTATTTCATATTACAACCCGCCCGGCCACAACACCCTATCCGATGACCTTTTAATTTACGCCTCCAGCCTCCCTAATGCTGTCATCCTAGTTGTTTTCAATGCCTGCCACATCCAATTCGGTGATACCGCAAGTAATGGCAACGGTAACAGGATATCCTCGGCTCTGTTGCAGTTGCCGGTTTTGCGAATCGCTAACGCACAGCCAACATATTTCGAACATTTAGGTGCCTCAATAGTAGGTCGTATCATAGTTTCCAAATCCATAGCACACTATTCCATCGTGAGTGCTTCCTAGACACCACGATCACATACCACTACTGGTCAAAACTTCATTTTGTTCAGCTCCCCCTACACCTCCTCAATACACAGTCATTAAAGATTTTTCGAGAGCAGACTGGAATGTATTCTTTGAAGACATCTCCAACAACCTTCCAACGCCCACTCTTCTAACGACCCCAGATCTCGAGAGAGCCATTAGAGACCTAACTTTCGTAATTACGGAAGCGGTCGATATCTCTGTCGAACTTAAAACATCGAGATTTTCTACAAACTCGAAATTTTCTACAAACTGCTCCCACGGCACATCGTGAACTGGATCAAAGAGAAAATACGAATCTATCGTTAATCTAGGGATCAGGCTCTCAAGACCTAATACAATCGCCTTAACGCCTTAATCAGGCGAGAAGAAAACAAACATGCCGAACAGTCCTGGACCAAAGCCACCTCCCAGTTAGATTATAGAAATGGAAAACTCTCCTGTCAACAGTTCTATAGACTGACCAGAAGGAAAGTCAACCCTAAATCCCACCTAACCCACTTTTAGGGCAGCCTAATATTCTCCGACCAAGGAAAGGCTGATTTCTTTGGTCACTGTCTCCAATCCACTTTCCTATCCCCAGATTATCCCCAATTCGATAACTAGTTTAACGCACTCCTTGAGAGTCGCCTTAGTGAAATTCCGTACCCTTAACCTTCCCGAAATCCAACTCGATAACGAGAATTCTTTCTATACCCCCATCACGCCCAACCAGGTCACCTCATATTTTAAAAAGGGAAAAACTCAGCCTCAGGTCATAACGGCCTAAATCGAAAAATCCTCCGGCACCTACCCGACCCAGCCCTCCGATTACTCTCTGACATTTACAATAAATCTCACTTCCCGACAGAATGGAAATCGGCCTCCAACGTCATGATACGCAAACCCCACTCCGACCTAACCACACCCTCCTATAGACCCATTTCCCTCCTGTCTCGGAAAATGCTTTGAGCAGATTCTAGCCAGGCGACTCAAGGATCACCTTGAATCCAACGACCTCCTTCCTAACAAGCAATTCGATTTCCGTCCCAACCGAACGTGTCACGATCCCTTGTTGGAGCTGCTTATTGAAACCACCATTTGACAGGGTCTAGCACGCCGGTCTCCTACACAAGATCCTAAACCTCAACATACCGGCCCCTTCTCCAAACTCCAGCTCTCGTACCTGACGGTCAGTTCGGATATTCCCGAAGTTACACAACCCGGAGTAGTCGTTGCGCAGTTTGCGGACGACAGCGCTTTCTGGACGGTTAATCGGAACAGGAAACGGCCTCCCGTATCATATCCAAAATCCTTCTGAACTTCTCCAACTGGACGATCCGGTGGAGAGTCTCCCTCAATCCCACCAAAACCCAAACAATCCTCTTCCGACATCCTAACTACACCGAAGATAAATTCCCAAAGCTAGCCTCCAGAAATGTTTCACTCACCCTAAACCAAGAAAGACTCCCACTCCAACAAGAAGTCACCTGACTAGGAATCCTCTTCACTAGAACCCTCAATTGGCTCCCCGATGTACAAAGAACACTTAACAGGATAAGAATCTGCGCAAACCTATTGGGCGCCCTCCGGAGTAGAATCGGATTTTGCCACCCCAAAACACAACACACTTACAAAACATACATTCGCACTGGTATGGATTTCCAAGCACCCGTATAACTAATATAAACCCCAATCACCGTTCCTCTATCGCTTCCTGTGAACGCCGAATACTCAGACGCATATAGACAAGTTACCTCTCAGGTACCCTAGCTACATCACAACACAACACGCAAGCATACCACCCATCACACACAGAATCCAAACACTACAGAAAAACTTTGCACATAAAATAATTTTCGGCAACACTATCCCTACCAAAGAGATCATTACCACTCCGTACAACTACCGTTTTCCCCAATTCCCACGAAGAAAATCTAAATTAAAATTTAACCCCTCCCGCGATCCTTACACAACTCCTTGACGACATCCCCGAGGAGATAGAAGAAACCCTAGATAATATCCCATATGCTCTCCGCATCCCCCCGTCTATTGGATGACGACCTAGCATGATACCAGCAAACGAATCGGATTAACCACTAAATACGCTACACTCTACTAAACAACACGAACTCTTAAACCAATTAACACAATATTCTATTTATTTATATATATTTATGTATTTGAAATATGCATGCGTTTCAGGAATACAAAGGTGTCAATAATTATTGACACAGCCGCTCTTATGAAGCACGATGTTAGTCACCATTTACCGCCTCTCATATGGTACTGCACAATACTAAACAATATAAACATTATTGAACAGAATTATTACAGGTTATGTTTATTGTTTACCAAAGGTGTACTATGATATGCGGTGCGCCAAATGGTTACTAGAGTAATCGCCAAAACGGAAGATACTTGCGTAGAAACCAAATTTTAGCTTGAAAAAGGATAGAATAATGATGTAACTGAGAAGCAAATATTACAGTGCGTTGCACAAACATTTACCATTCCGTTTCGTGACATCGTGACTAATGTGATTGGTTTACTTGACTTTTTAACCTAATTGTGTTTCGCTTATCAACTTTATTAAATTTGTTCAAAACGTTGTGTTTTAACAGTTATATTTATATAAACTTTCTTTGGTGTACAGTTTTGCTTTATTATTTACTAGCAACAGGCACATCTAGAAGTACCGTTGTTTGAGTCGTTACAGAAAGACGTGCAGTTGAATTTGGGGAAAAAGATTAATAACAAATACTTTTTGTAAGATTTTATATCATTGGATGCCTGCATTTGTAATTTGAAACTGTGTTTGTAAGGAAATAGTAATTTTTTTCCGTTTCTAATATTATCCTTACAGCTCTACTCAGCAAATAAGATAGTTGGAGACGGGATACCGGCGCTATAGTAGCTTTTAAGGTACAATCCGAAAAAAAATATTTGGGCGCTTAATTTAAATGTGTATTGTTGGATTACACATAAAAGTATTGTGTGCTGCATAACCAGTGTAACTAATATTTTCTTGACAAAATCACAAAGGGACAAATCTTTACACGGTGAACCAAGAATTTGATAGAAATAACTTTATTAAACTTAAAAACCTAAACATTAATATAAAATATTTAGTAAAAATTTTAAATATTTTAATTTAAGATCTACAATTCATTTTGATTAAAATGTACCTAATTACATTTTTATAGTTGATCGAATGAACTGATGAGTTATTTGTTTGGCAAAGTTTACCAACACAATTTAATTAAGTTATAATCAAAATAAACTGAACACATATTTAAACAATCGAAACGAAATCATAAAAATCAAAACGTTTAAAATATCAAGGCAAAATTATTTTATAAGTTATTTTCTCAATCTTCAACTTCCGAACTTGTGTCATCTTTCGACAAACCAGTATTCACTACAAATTCCAAACTTTCCACTACTTCGTCAAGTAATCCATCTTTCTCCTACATTTCTTGAGCTAATCGATCCACATGCTTGCAATGTTTTTGCAAATATATAATAATGTTTCGAGCCTCGGAATGTATAGTTTTCTTCGTAGTTCCAGCCACAATAGGGATAACCTTAAAACAGTACATTTTTATTAAAATTCTTGTACATACCTTTATTTCACAAATAAAACAACCAAAGAAGTCTTCAAAAAAACTGATTTTAACAAACAAGAGTAACGTAATAATTAAGTAATAAAACGCACGCAGAAAATGTCAGCTGTAAACTCTAATCATAGAAAAAACCCCTTAGAAATGAAACTCCTATTCTGAAGGTGAAAAATTATTTAATATTTCGTAAAAACTATAAAAACTTAAATCACTTCATACAATTTATAATCTGATTAATACATTTTTTGTAACATAGGACTAGCAGCTACAAGTAGTGGCGAGTTTATTAAACCTGATACTTAACTGTACCAGTTTTTAACTTCTCTGAGGTTTACAAAGTTATTGTTTCACAAATGTCGTCCCATAGAATACAATTCTCGTATAGTACAATAATACATATTAATTCTACCTGGCAAAATCGCTTTACACCTTCTCGTAGAAAAGGTTGTTACGATGACAAATTTAACTAAGCAATAATAAATTTAATTAAAAATTATTAATTTTATTAAATACACAAATAAAAAGTTTACCTCGAATAGGATTTGTTGTGATATATTGTTCTATACATAAACCAAAAACGAAACTTCTCTAACAATACAACTAACACTAGACAATACAGTTCTTTTATGCACTATACTATACTGTAAGTATATAACAACAAAACAAATTTCAGTCTGTTAAAACACCAAAAACTCTGAAACGGCAAAAACCCCCAAAACTTAAGTAAATTTAGGTTATGATGAGGCATAGAAATCTATGTGATGATGTAAAAAGTTTTACCGCGTCTTTTCAGGAAGATTTCGAACGGCATCAAAAACTATCGAATGAAAAACATGAGCGCCACATGTCTGATTCTGATACACAAACTATTAAATAATTTATAACCTTGAGCATACGACTTTCGTTTCTAAAGGGTTTTTTTTTCTATGACTGTAATAATTTACTTTTAACTGTGGATGTACCACCTTAGGATTCTCAAATACATTATTTTATTTTATTTTGCCACCATAATGTTCTTTATTTTATTTTGCCACCATAATGTTCTTTATACGCCCCCAAATGCGGGCGCAATGTGGTCTTTATAGCACGGAAATGTCATTGTTGCTAAGTAGCATGATTGACAGCAAACACATGACATGATATGTCACGTAAGTTGAAAGAATTATTGAAACAACAACCTTACTATACAACCTTTATTAATACAAATAATAGTAATGAAACTTATTCTTTATAAAAATTGAAAATACAGTTGGATGGATTTGAAATTGTAACTCCAGATGAGCTGACACCAAAGCTGACAGTTCCTTCGCCGTTTTGTGGTATACTTATAGCTGCTGTACCAGTAATGTTCTGAGCAATTTTAATTTTATTTTGCAGAGAATTCTCTACGTGTGATTCGGCTACTTTATCCCATCGCCATCCACCAACCTGCTTCAGTGCCCTTGTATCACCGCCGCTTTCTGCAAAGATCGTCGCCGCACTCCTGCGGAAGCAGTGCCCTGTGTACTTATGGGCATCCGGTAGATTGAGGAACTCTGCTATTATCCTCGGCATTTTGCCTAAGGTGTTTTTCCCAACAGTCTGAGCACTACATTTGCCATTATGACACGACAAAAACAAGCTGTCAATTTTAGTATGTTCCGGTCGTAATGTTGCATATTTTCGGTACAAAGAGACGTAATCAACCAATCCATCGCTTGGTACAATTGTAAATTGCCTCGAAGTATAAGTTTTGGTTTTTTTGATCTTCACTAATAGCACTGATCCCTCAGTTGTTACGTCCTGTACAGCCAAATCGTGCAGTTCTTCGCGACGACATGCTCCAAAAATACCAAAGGCTGTGACAACCTATAAAACACAATAATTTTTATAATGAGAATTGGAAAAAAAAACTAAAATCGTTATACCTTAACTAACAAGTACGTATGATCAGGCGCCTTCAACATGAATTCTTCAATTTGATGCCGTTGCAATACATAGGACTTTTTAGCTTGATCACCTACAGAATTCTGTGAGCATGAAAAAACGAGATATATCAACATCTTCCTTCAACTTGAACATCTTTTTCGATTTAGAATATAAACAACACAGTGACGACGGCTTATAGATCTTTGACTGCAAAAATAGATATTTATTGAATAGAGATAATTGACTAACGTATATATATATACAATCCCTTACCATTTGAGACAAGTATGCCATCACAACTTTTTCATCACATTTTGTGGACACATTTTTTGTGCTCCGCCACGTGCAAAACTTTTCGTACTCTTTTATGTATAAATATTTCGATTTACTTGGAATTATTTTTGCCTGGGCGGTCTCAAATTCATCTAAAATTTCTTGTGAATAAGTTTTTGCAGTACCTTAGCAACAATTTAGCAATATCACAGTATCTTAGTAACAACAAATTAGCCTACTGTCGACCTTATTTCACTGCGTTTGCATTTAAAAACTTGTCGAAAATACTGAATCTTTTTAAAATTTTGTTCCAGTTTCATGGTGCAAAATAAAATAAAACATTGTATGTACCACGGGGATAATTGTAGATTATGGCTCTCAGGAATATAAAAGCCCTCCGCTTCGCGTCGGGCTTTTAACATTTCCTCGAGCCATAATCTTCTGATTATGCCCTTAATACATAAATATCTATTAGTTGACATATATTCCGACTATCTTGCTCTATAAGTGGAGCTGTTTGGTATTTAATTTATGTAGGTACATCAAGTAAAGTAAAGGAATGTTTTATCATAAAGTAAACTAGCAATATAACGATTGTTTCCACGTTTTCATGCATTCTTTGTTTATTTCAAATTTAATGATAAATTATGTTAATTTACAATTTCAAAAGTGAAAGGTGTTTTTAAAATTACCATTATTTAATCAGTTAAACACGATGTCACAATGAAAATTTAACATAACCTCATATTTAACAATTCGCGGTTAAAAGGAATGAGACGTTTTGAAGAAACGATGTTTTTAGATTGAATGTTATACTCTTTTGACGTCACTTACTTCGCGCAGCTTGGTGTCACACACACACACGCGCACGCACGCACGCACGCACGCACGCACGCACGCACGCACGCACACACACACACACACACACACACACACACACACAAACAAACACACACACACACGCGCGCGCACACACACACACACACACACACACACAACACACACAAACACACATACACGCACACACGCACACATGAACGCACACTCACACACACACACACACACACACGCACACACGCACACACACGCACACGCACGCACCCACACACACACACACACACAAGCGCGCGCCCGCATGCACGTCACGCG
>JARFJB010002087.1:9487500-9495000 GCA_036346205.1 Vesta saturnalis | reverse complement strand
ATTGCTTCTTAGTTGACATTAACGCGGGCATGCCACAAGGATCAGTTGTAGCGCCTACACTTTTCTGCTATACATAAATGATATTATTTCTTCAACGACTAATCCGGTCCATTGCTTTGCTGACGACAGCACTCTTCATTGTGGTTCATCTCAGTCTAATCATAATGGTAATCCATCCTCCATCTCAAATCAAGATCGAAAAACTGAAATGGAAATTTCAATCAACATACATTTGAGGGACCCTTGAATGGGGAAACAATAATCTAGTTAAATTTAATGCTAATAAAACTTAGTGTTGCATTGCATCCGTAAAAAAAGGTCGATCATTTCCTGTTGTAACCATGAATAAAGCAGTACTTTACCTCCTTCTGCAGCACAAGGCCCAAAATCGACCCCATCTAGAATATATTTCTTACCTCTGGGTTGGTGCTCCCCAATACGCTCTCGATATCGTTCATCGTATTAAAAAAAGAGCGATTAGACTAATAAATGACCCGTCCTTAACTTCTGACATACAGTCCCTTGACCATAGAAGAATCGTTTCAGTTCTTTCTTTATATTATCGATATTATAATGGCTATTGCGATGCTGAATTACATTCTTTGATACCATCACGGGCTACCTTTGCTAAGAATATTCGGTTCGCTAATCAATGTACAGTACAAATCTCAGCTTGTCGTACCAAATGGGCAGAATCCACATTCTTCTACACGGCTTCTAAACTCTGGAATGATCTCCCTCTCAATTATGACATAAAAAAAATTTAAGGTAGCCATTTATAAGCATCTCTTGGCAATTCAACATCCCCCTACCCATCCTCCTAAGTATTTCTTAGTGCTTGAGCACGGTAGACCAAACTTAGCCTATTCAGGATCACAATTATTAATAAAAATAATTTGGAAATATTTAGATAGAAGGATTTTAATGGGAATACTTGAAACAAGTTAGTTGAAATACTTTTAATCGCTCTGTATAGGTTTGTAAAATGGTCATTTATATTTATTTGTGGTTTAGAGAGAATTAACTGGAGTAAAATATAAAATATGTGTAAGAAAACTCTGTCAGTGCTGGTATTAATTTCAGTTGCAGTAATCTATATTTCGAAATTTAAGTATACAGGTATGGAAAAATATTATCGCGGGTCTGACTTACAATAAGTAAAACAAAGACAGTACAATGAGTTCACGTGCTAAGTGAGATAGAATACACAACAAACTAAAAGCGCTGATGCCATACATGTGTCTTTTGAGTAGGCTAGTATCAATGACACATTTAATTGCTACCAGAGAGGGCGAGGAGAGTGGGCACTCGAATAGGAAATCTTGTGATAAGTTTACTTCCTTCCAATTAAATAGAGGGCAGTAATACCTAAAAAATAATAGATTACTTAACTGCATAGTGCATACTAAGTTATAAGATACGTATTTTAATAATTTTTTGATTGGATATTTGGGTGTATATGACGTTCACCATTATAGCGCTTGAAAGCTTTGTCTTTCCTGTGAATGTGTTTAACATTTTTTTTGTTAAACTACCTTTTACCTAGCTAAGTAAAGTTGCATCCTGGATTTCATTTGATATTTTTGCAAAAAGTTAATTTGACAGTACAGAAAAGAAAGAAAATTGCACTTTTATATAAAATTTTACATTTTACTACTATACTTAAGTTCATTATCTTAATTAAATATAATTTAATCTCATAGTTTTGATATTAAGTATGTAATTGGAAAAAATAAAAAATATAATGAAGATAAAATTTGTCCTGTTAAAATAAATGGATCTTTAACTTGTTAATATTAAACTGATTGTTAAAAATGATCAAATTAAGATTTTATTTATTGGATAAAATGAATTTCTTTGTATTTTTTTTTTAATATTGATTTTATAGATAAAATTATAATTGATATGAGAAGTGCAATTACTCCCCCGAACTGAATTTTATCACAGATTGGGTTACTGCCTTGCGCAAGTTGGAGGTATTTTCGAAAAACTTATAAAGTAGAGATTTGAAAAAAGTGTATTCTGTTCATTTTTAAAAATAGTTAGTTTTCAATAAGAATTATGCTACAGTTAAGCCTTAAACTTAAGTTATACCTACTATTAATGTTAATGTTCTTGTTGGTAGCTCTCGTAAGTTTCTTCTTGGTTCTTCTTACGAGTAGTAATCGAACCATGTCATAAGTTCGCAATTACAATAAACTTCGATGTTTGAGTTATTATCATTTAATGTGTAAAGTAGTTACTGAATAGTTTCAAAGAACACGCAACTTTTCAACTTCATCGTAATTGCTTTGGTTTTGTTAGAAATGTTGAAGCTAGATTGAAGGAGACTTAGTAGTTCTTATTTTGTGTCTACATGCAAATATGTAAGTGGGAACATCGGTAAAGTTATGTCTCTCTCACACTCATATAATGCTTATTGGGTTTCTTTCTAGCTTATTATAAATCAGACCCGCAATAATGTTTTTCCATACCTGTATGTATTTAGACCCCACATAGTTTCTGGCAAGTGTTAGAATAATTAAAATATTTTATACTCTATTCACTCACATTGTCATTTTTATATTGCATTGTAGTGTTTTAAAGGCACCCAATGGTTCACTATAATTATTAATTAGTGAACAACTGTTTCAATTGTTTAAAATAAAGATACGGTTGTTTTATCAACAGGAAATTCTTTTTAATGAATCCACCCCCGCTTATCGTACTGAATGTGTTTTCGTGGCTAGGGTATATAAAACCTTAACAAACAGTGGCGCGGTACGTGGGGTCCGATTAAGTTTATCTTTCTTTATCCATTGAAAAGAACCAGAAGTTACTATCATTCTATCAATATCAAAATTTTATTACCTTGAAAATTATATTTAATAAATTCAAGTCACTTACAAAATTGTTTATACTAATATTTATTTAAACATACCAGAACCGTATTTAACATTTTCATCGTGAATATATAGTACAAGCTTTAAAATCATGAGCTTTCGGCAGAAATGGCATTCCTGATGGCCTTAATATTGACCAAAAAAAGGAAACGGCTAAGAACAAAACTTTGGCTTTAAAACAAGCCAAACCAGCAGTAATTAATACTTATACACCTATGGATTATGATATAAAAGAATTTCGACAATTCACCGAATTGCCGAAAAAAAGGCCCAATTAATTTGACTGATCCAAAAATTAACACTACTTCGAAAGACTCTGGTGCTAGTTCCACACACTGAGTATCTTTTAGTCATTCTCCGTTGTTAATCACATGCGACAGTGCAGACCTTCCGACTTATTTACGTAATGGATACAATCGTTTTACCCATAATTTCCTTTTCCTAATGGTTTTTAACCAATTCCTGTTGCTAAACGGAGTATAACTTTTGCAACGAGTTCAAGTGTTACGTGTTACTCGGTAAGCTACTACTAATATTGTGTTTGCTAGTGCAGTCGATTTATTTTCTCGCAGGGTCTTAATTTGGTACCACTCTTTTAAACGTGAAGTTTGAAATGAATTAGTTTGAAAATTGAAGTATAATTTTCCACCTAGTGATTTTGATTAAGAATTATGGGAACAAACTAATTTTTTTTCTGTAATTACTTTAAATCAATTTACACTACCGGAAGCAATACTTCAACTAACACCAATTATTCCTTCATCTATACTCATAACATCCTACCTTCTGATTCAAAAAGACATAACAAAATTTAAGTGGAAATGTTTAAATAGTGGAAAATTCCTATGTTATGGAAGTTTCCATATGTTGTGCCCATTTTTAAAACTGGTAAACGTAATTATGTATGCAATTACAGATCAATTAATATTCAATCTGAAATACCAAATCTCCTAGATAAGCTTGTAAGCTGTGGTTTCTAGGGTAATAAATACCGGACATAAAATCCTGCCCCATTCGGATGTCCGGGAGGGCAGGGCCCAAGCGATCTCGGTTATTGAAAGTCCTAACTTTCAGATCTACTATTGCAACATCCGCGGTATCAGATCTAATCTTAATGCTGTTCACAAACGTCTTGAATAATTACAACCTAACATTTTGTTTCTATCTGAAACACAAGTCTTCTCTGAAAGCTCCGATTCACCCGACTTGCAATATCCCCAATACAACCATCACTCTAACTTTCGATATAAAAGAGACGTGTGTGCCTATATCAAGGACAACATTGGTTGCAACAGTATTTCTTCCTTGGAAAATAAAAATTTTGACGTGATTTGGTTTTAACGTTCTGGCCCCAAATTTGCGAAATTTTACTGTTGCATGTATAGGTCTCCTAATGACAGTAACTTTTAAGACTTCTTCGATTACCTTAGTTTGAAAGTTGGCTATCTTCTGTCTCAGTTTCCATCTTGCGATATCTCAATTGTAGGAGATTTCAATATTCATAACTCTAATTCGCTTCAATTTTCATCTACGACTAATCCAGCTGGTCATAGCGCAGAAACATTTGGTATTGCTTGTGATCTCACACAAATGATTCCTGAACTCACAAGAATCCCTGATAACCCTAGCCATACTCCACATTTTCTAGATCTCTTTCTTACATCAAACCTACTTGTTTAGAAAACTTCCGTTCTTTCCCCTCTAGGTCCATCTGACCATTGACTAATAGAAGTAATTTCTACTGTCCCTAATTCCGCTGTAAAACAGAATCGTATAGGTCACTCACGTTCCCAACCCTGGTTCAATAAGGCTTGTGCTGATGCAATATCTTTGAAAAATAAATCTTATATTAAATGGAAATCTAATGAAACGGTCGAGAATCATTCAGAACACGTTGGTGCTAGAAATATCTGCAAAAGTGTCATCACTAAAGCAAAAAAATTGTTTGAATAACAAAAATACAATGAACTAGGTACATCTCCTTTGGGCAGTCGTCTTCAGCTAGAGCCATTAGTAAAAACTTTGGTACATCTTCATGCCCCCCCCCCCGACATCTTTTGACGGATCTGTAGTTGCTGATTCTGTAGAAAAAGCCAATATTTTTGTGGATTTATTTGCATCAAACTCGTATCTCAATGAGTCTGGAAAAGATGTCCCCCTAGTCAACTCTTCTTCATACGCTATGAAACCGATTACTTAGTCTTTTTATTCGATCTCTTATTACATGTTTATAACATAATGTCGTATTTCGCATAATTAACAATGTTTACTTTTTAGGTAAATACATTATACACCGATGAATCGTGGGTTAATGTGGGGCACACAGTTAGTAAGCCATGGTATGACACCACTATTGAAAGTGGTCGGCAGGCATTCGTTTAAGGGCTCAGTGCAGGTTTAAAATCACCCCAATTTGCCTTAGTTCATACTGGTGGCGATAATGGTTTTATGTGCACAATGAAATGGATGCAGACGCTTACGGGAAGTGGTTTGTCAATAATTCAAAATATACCACCTAATTCAATTATCGTTATTGACAGGGCATCTTATCACAGCAGGAAGGTAGAGAAGATTCCAATAATGGCGTGGCGAAAAGAACAAATTGTAAATTGGCTTAGTAAGAAAGAAATGCCCATTGAAGATAACATGTCGAAGCGAAACCTATTGGCTACTGTAGCACAAGTGAGGCATCTATATGACAAGAATAAACTTGATGTTATAGCACAAGAAAGAGGTCATGAGGTTCTACGTTTGCCTCCTTACCACTGCGAATTAAACCCAATAGAAATGGTGTACACAAGTCAAACATCATATTAAAATGAATGACGAGACTTTTAAAGTTAAAGACATGGAGGAATTAATAAAATTTGGTTACGAAAAAATGACGATTGAAAATTGGTAACATTATATAAGTCGTTGAAGGTAAGATGTGGGTAGCTGATAACCTTCAAGATGATATTGCAGAGTTTATAATCAACGTTACAGAATAAAAAGTTTTACAGCGTCAGTCTCGTTATTTAATAGCCACACTTCCTATATTATATTACAATGGAAATAAATAATGCAGCTATAATCAAACTTTAATAAAATCGTTATTTTGGTTATATACTGCAAAGTCCTTCCGTAGGCTGTAGCTTATAGAGCTTCTTTCACAATCCCATATACAGGGTAATCTAACCCATCATATTGCCTACTTCGCTTTTCTAAAAAATACAGTTCAAAGATTAGAGTTGTATAGATTAATGGTAGTCTTTTTCGGTATATTCATAAGTACATTGCAGATTTATCTAAATCTGTGTCTCTCGTACCTTAGACATAGTATTATTATAACCGTAATTCGGTATTGTAGGTGCAGTAATCTATTGGAATAATAAGTTTGGCAATCGTGCACTGTTTTTCCATAAGCCCCGTACTGAATTTGGAGGTTTGGACGCGCTATAAAAACAAATCCCATTGTATCGTCGTATGTATTATTTTTCGTAGTTACCAACCATTGCTATAGGTATGAATCAATTTTCATTGATTTGCAAATCAAAATGTTAAATTTTAATGAATTTTAATTACAACTAACAGCTATCAAACTTACTCACATGTGATTACCTTAGCTCACTTGTGAATAATATTTGATTTGTCACCGAAAACAATGGTCTAAGGTATCTCAATAACTACACCTGTAAGATTATTTAATGCATTTAACTCCCACTTTGTGGTTTACAAGGTTATGTGTTGTCCCACACTACATATTTTTAACTTATTGCAATATTTTTCAACAACCAGCTATTTATTTAAGAAACGTTCTCCTACAATGTAATTTTTCGTGCAATAATTGTGAATTGCCCATTTCCTTAAAAAAATGTTCTCAGGGCGAAAAATTGAGAAGGCTTTATAATCAATATCGCGTTCTATACATAATGTCACTATTACTGATACCAATGAACGCGAGCAGTTGATAATTGCGAATGAATAGCCCAGTATCTAGAGAGTTTGCCGCGACACTAATTTTATAAAGAAAAATACTTTAGTATACTACGTAATGAAAGTGCACATTAACACAATTGTCTGGGTGTTTCACTCACTGACTATTAAATTACAGGCAGGAAAGAATTTCTCACGCTTGATCTGAGGTAAGATAGAATAATTCTGTATGCGAGAGTTTAGTTGGCCATCACTCAAGTCTGGTAAACCCCGGTCATCAAACGCAAAAAAAATTTAGTTCATAGGAAAATAAATGCAAGTCAAGTTTATTATGATTGAATATATTTATCCTTTAGACGACATGACCACCGAAAACTGGTTCTAAAAACGGTTAACTTAATACCTACCTTATTTCATTTAAGATTAATTATATTTATATGTTATTAATATTACTATTGCGTTTAACCGCAATTATTTACTGTATTATTAATAAAAGATAATGCAATAGTAAAGTAATTTAATAGGTACCTACTGATCTAACAGCACCTGCCTATTTTTGTATTACAAAAGATAAATGTTTTTGCTCCGTTATGTAATTTTTTTTTCAGCAAAAAAAAAACAGACAATGACTAGTCTTTTAATGCTATTACATCGTATTTGATCACAATTTTTATCATTTTAACTCCTTAATGTCAAACCTGAT